>JAPMOB010225446.1:0-13583 GCA_029875015.1 Lepomis gibbosus | reverse complement strand
AAGTATACCTAAATTTTTGCCTCCCTAATGCAAATTTCTTCCCTGGATATGTTATATAACACTCCAATAGGATAGCTAATAAGCATTTAGCTACATTAAAAAAGTGCAGCAAAGTTTTAAGTTGGCTACTTAACAATTTAAGAAACAGAACGAAGCATGTGTTTATTATTTACTGGTGGAATACAGGCGAATTTTATGATTTTATTAAGAAAAAGAATATTAATTTTCTGACATGTTATCTTCTAATGTTAGCATCTTTGGTACACCAATTTCCTCACAACTTAATAAGGTTTTACCTCATCTTGTGATCCCCATATGGGCTCATATTGTCTTTTACCTAAAAGATCATACATGTATGTGTGTTTGTATTTTGTAGCTGACTTTGGAGACTTCACTCAGTTCATGTCTCAGGACTTTCTCAGGGAGTACGTGCTCTTCCCAGTGGTGAGTCCTCAAACCTTAACTGTTCCAATATGTGTGTGTGTTGCTGTGTGTCTCTGTGTGTCGCCTGAAGGCACACATTCTTTTGTCACCTCTGAACCTCCTCCCTCTGCATACCTGACTGACAGGCAGAAAACAGAGAAAGAATAAGCAGGACTCTGAGTGACGGTAAGGGCTGAGATAATGATCTAGTGGATACCAAATGAAACATTATTTTACGTGTTATGTTCATTGCTACCCCACTTACTACAGTTTAGCTACCAAACTGTTTAACAGGGTGTTGGAGACAGACGGCAAGTGACAGGGTGGTTTAATGGGTTAGGGTTCTCATTGACTAGCAACACTTTTTCTTCACCTTGCCCTCTCTCTGCCATTAATCCTCCATCACCTGTTGCTTCTCCTTGGTTTCTTTCCCCTTTCCCCTCTTCCACCTCTCTCTTATTTGGTGCTAAATGTTTTATTCACTTTTTTCCCCCCTCGCAGAACTGGCCTAATGGAGACGAGGTGCTGGAGGAGTGGACCCAGAAAGTCGCTGAGGAGCACAAGAGTCACTGGTACTGTCAGCTTTGTTTGATATTGTTTGTACATGTGTGATCATGTGCAAGAAAGACACAGAAAATATTCAGAGTCAATTAGATACCTAGTGTCTGGTGCTGTCTGTACTTTCCAGTCGAATGCAGGCTGCTGAAGCAGAGCTGCTGTACATCAAGGAGGTGGAGAAATTGGACTTCTTTGGGCAGGAGAGCTTTCCTGCTAAGGTAGATAAATTAGATATGGATGATATGTAATGTCAGCCTCTCTCACACACGCACACACACACACACACACACTCAGACATCTACAAAGATAATAAAAGATAGATAATTTCTATAATTATAAGAAGACTTTACTGTATCCTTACGATATTAATTCTTCTTTCACAGGACAACTACACCAACGATATTTTCATTGGCGTGTCCTTCATTGGGGTGTTTGTCAAACACAGAAATGGCAGATCCATCATGCTCCACAAGTAAGTCTCCCCCTAGTATTTATTAATTTGTTGGTAGGCTTTATGAATTTTCAACCCTCTGTGCTCATGAGGTAGTAGGGCTTATACAAATAAATGGATGTGCCACAAAAATCTTATGAATTCTGTGTTGGGAAAATTAAATCCTTGCATTTATTTTTGTGTGTATGCATGTTTCCTTGTGTGTGACAGGTGGAAGGACATTGGCACCATAGCACACAACAAGTCGGCCATCACAGTGGAGATAACAAGCAGAGACGACACCATCATTTTTCACATGGTGAGTGTGGCCTCAGCTCGCGTGCGCACACAAACGCACACACACTCAACGGAAGATGAACAAAAATGTAGAAACACATTCCCAGATATCCCTTCAAGAGACAAATACAGGGCTGTACTGCTGTGTAAATTGAAAATATCAATGGTTATCTCTCTGTGCTTGTATCTACAGGAGGATATGGAAATGGCCAAGTATATCGCTCGTCTTTTCACGGCCAGACACAAATTCTACAAACAGAACAAGATCTGTGCAGAGTGAGTCTCAAGGCCATCAGAGAGGCCAGCGAAAGGCCACTAGAATGCTTAGTATATATCCAGTATTATCTGTCATTTTAACAATAGTTCACCAACCTTTTGAAGGTTAAGTAAAAAAATGTAATCCCAAAACAAATTCTGTAATGTTAATCTTTAAATGCTGATGCAGCATTCACTGTACTTTTTGTTAGCAAATTGTTTCCTATGTTGTCCTCTAATGTGTGGGTTTCTCTTTAGGCCCACTCACTCACCTGCACCAATCAGGAGGAGACCCACCTGGACCAACCGCCGATCTCTGGTACCATCAGAAGCTTTTGCTTGCTTTGATATGGTTCAATATCACCGGTTATTGCTCTGTGGTTTGACACAGTGCTGTTTATGATTGCCTCTGGCTTTTAAAAATAAGGGCCAGGAGACAGAGGGAGAATTTGGTAGGGAAGACGGAAACGGCGTGGTTAGAGATTTGACCCTGCTCTCCCACTCAGGGCACCTCTTAATTGTGTCACGGAGCCTTGGTTTTAACATGCGTTGGTGGTGTGGTGGGTGTTGTTGGAAAGTTTGCAAGGGTGTTGCTTGGTCTGATTTCCGGCGCGACAATGAAGGCAGTGATTTGTGCGTCTCCCTCCCTGCTGGCCAGACAATGGCTAGGCTAAATGTGGCACAATAGCTGTTCAGTCAATCCACTCCAGTGCTCAGATGTTTGTCTGGAGAACTGCAGGCATCGGTGGTTGACAGCTCCACGGTCCTAGGTCTAAGCAGTCACAGTCATCTGTTGTGTGTGGATGTGTTAAGACAGATAGAAAGTGATTCATTGATTTATTAATTAGGAAAGACTGCAGTATGACATTTTAGAGGCTGTTTCTGTATGTGCAGATCATGATGATACATAACGTAATGTAGCAGAACAATTAATTGCATCTTCTGAACTGTCTTGCATTAAATGTTTCTTCATTCAGCCGCGGCCCCAGTCCTGTAACTTCCAGTCAATGCATTCCCCGTATGCAGAGCATTATCAGGACACTCAGAGCTCTCAAGGTATGTGTCACACACACACACACACACACACACACACACAGAGACACAGACACATTTAAAGTAAGTTTCAGCCCTTCCAGCTCACTGCTTTTGACCACAGTGTGATTTAAAATTATAGCCTCCCTGATAATAGATGAAGCATTTGAATGGAGCTAATTGTGTCTTTCCCATCAGGCGTGTGACTCATAACCCATTTGTATTTTAACAATCTCTCAGCCAATTAGATCCCAACGTTTGGGGTGCAGAGCAGTGACCTCATTTGTGCTTCACTCTTTCATTGACTCGTTCACATACTCAGTTTGCCTTATAATCCATAGAGCTTCACTCATGTCGGCTCAAGAGTAAAACAGAGCGAGTGGAAAAACATTTCTGGGTGTGCTACTCTGTGTGGGTGTGAGATCATTCTGCAGTGTGACCTCAGGCATCACACTGCATTTGTGTGTGGATGCAGATTATGTTTGTCTGCCTGCTTGTGGGCTTGAGATAGTTTCACACGAGAGAATGCTCTGCTTGTTGTATATAGAGGAATAGCATGCATACCACTGTCTCCTTCATTATGGTGGGAAGAAAATATTCCAAATCTGTCCTGTTCTAAGTTGGTACTACTACTACTACTGGGAGAAAAAATGTCTGACGTGGTTGGTACTGCAGAACTACCTTGAGAGTACCACAACTGAGCAGATAAAAATATTAAACAGGAACACCAAAACCATCTTCAGTACTGAATCTCTGTTGCGTGTCTCTAAGAAGTCCACCATTTTGTTTCTCAGCGTGAACACTTTTCACTATGTTAGCAATGTGCTCTTATGGGTTCACCATGTATTCTGTTGTACATTACATTACATTTATTGATTTAACTGACCCTTTTATCGAAAGCTTACTTAAGTATGTCAGAGGTCACACGCCTCTGGAGCAACTAGGGGTCAGGTGTCTTGTTCAGGACCAGATTGGTAGATGTGTCGCAGTGAGAAAGTGAACCTTGGTCTCTCACACCAAAGGCATGTGTCTTATCCACTGCCCCATCTACACCCCCATGGCACTTTATTTATTTAATGGAAAATTCACAACTCCACCAACTGTTAGAACACTTGGTAGAGAGGTACAAAAAAAACTTCCCTCCCAACTTCTTTTTCATTGTTTCTTACTCCCTCTTTTGATCTTTAGATAGCATCTTTCATGACGATCCCTACTACAAGTCAGAGACCAGTCTGGACTGCTGCCAGGTGGACTTTCCCTTTCGAAATGGTACCGTGCCCAATGGAAGCATGTACAGCAGCCCCAGCCTGAGCTCTCTCAATCATTCCCAGACTTTTGTTCCGCCCTCGCCCATGTCCTCCAACCTCAGCATCCCCGGCAGTGAGCTCATGCGCCCTGACTACATCCCCAGCCACCGCCACAGCGCCATCATTGCTCCGTCCTACCGGCCCACACCAGAGTATGATGCTGTCATGCGGCAGAAACGCCGCATGCTGCCTACTCATCATGACCTCCATAGCCAATCTCTGCGCAGTCTGAACATTAGTAATGCGTGTGCTTACCGCCAGCCTGAGGCTCTGGTGTATAGCCAACCAGAGATGAGAGACAGGGGCCCATATCATGCCCTGGGGCCCAGCCCAGGACCATACACACCACAGGTAGAGGGATGCTCTGTCTTTGATTTTAAAATGTTTTTTATTTCTTGCTCTACATCTCACACTGTCTTTCTGTGAATGTTGGCCTTACAGATCAGCTACAGTAAGCCAGTGTCCCATGGCCCTCATCAGGGAGGACCAGCCAGCAGCCAAGGCCCCTGTCATTCACCCTGTGTAAATGGAGGTGGAGGCGGTGGTGGGGTTGGAGGTGTAGGAACCTCCATCTCTCACACTGTCAGCACACCTGAGCTGGCGAACACCAAACAACAGGGCACTAATGCGGGAAGCTATGCAGCTACAGCTAACATGCTGAGAAACCACATGTCGCGCCCTCCTCCACCTTACCCTTCAAGCTCCTTCCGCCCGGCCACCAGCACCCCGGACCTGGCCAGCCACCGTCACCGCTGCATTGGGGGCAGCAGTCCAGAGTTGGTTACCCGCATGGTGCAGCTGTCGGTCAAGACCTTCCAGCCGGACAGCTCAGCTGTGGTGCACCAGTCCTTGCAGGAGGTTAGTGAACCGTTAACTGCAGCTGCTAAGCACCGCTCCACCCTGGGCAAGAGACACAGCATGGAGGTAATCAGCAGCATGAGAGGAGGTGGAGGAGGAGGGATGGAGGGTTTGGTGATGAAAGGCTTGAATGCTCCCCTTCATCGGAGGAATACTCTCAGAGAACATGTGATGCCCCCCCAGCCTCAGTCCATTCCTCAGCCCCAGCAACAAAGCCCTCAGCCACAACCCCAGCCGCCACCTCAGCAGCCACAAGAGTTGCCCATGCAGATGCCTGCCCAGAAAGCACCTGAGGCTTCTGTAGCTCAACCTGGGCCGGTGGCCTACCAGCATCAAAAGACTCTCTCCAATGCTACCATGCTCATACACAGTAGTGAGAGTGAAGAGGAGGAAGAGGAAGAGGAGAGGCCTGAGCTGGATGTTCAGATCCCAAGTCTCAATGAGGACATCAGCATCAGCGCTCAGCTTCAGGCTGCTCTGGCTAAGCTGCCTAACAAACCCCCTCCAGAGTACCCTGGTCCTCCTAGACCTCCTAACAATGCTCAGATCCGCACCCACAATCACAACCACATTCACCACCTCAACCATAATCAAGGACCACAGAGCAACCAGGGACCAATGGACACAACCCAAGCCCTCGGCCGAGCACTCAAAACTGGGCAGAGCTCAGGTGGTGGTGGTGCAGGTGGTAGTGGTGCAAGTGGTGGTGGGACACTGACCCGGGGGGACCAGGGAGGTGTGAATGGAGCGGTTTTAGGTCCATCCATTTCAGAACCGGACCTGACCAGTGTGAAGGAGAGGGTGAGGAAGGAGCCAGTCAAAGAGAGGCCAGTGTCAGAGATGTTCTCCTTAGAAGACAGCATAGTGGAGAGGGAAATCGCTCAGAGGGTAAGAAAATCACTAATTTATAGTTTATTTTATGGTACAGCCAACATTTTTTGATTCATTCATGTCATTTATTTATTAAGTGCTGAAATGTGAAGACGATTAATCGATCACTCAGTTGGTAAGAAAGGGATGTGATGGCAATGTTGACAATCATTGTCACCCCAAACCGGCAAATGTTGCAGCTTCTAGCTTTTCAGATGTGAAAATTTGCTGCTTTATGATCTTAGATTGTATAATCAATCCATCTAGAAAATCTTTGGGTTTTGGACTGAATCCAATTTGGGAATAATATTTACCCATTCTTTAAACAAGATGTCAAGTCACTGTTGACATATAAAAGTAATTCAACTTGAACCTTGAGGTGGTACATCGTCCCGTTATGGACAAAAAAACACAAACTTGGTACAGTTTTATGTTTCACTCTGTTGTTTGCAAGCTAGTTTCATAGCTCCTGATTAGCAGTAATCCAAGATTCAGCACCTGAGAGGGTAGCACTAGGCTCTGAGTCCCCCCAGGCTGCTAAAACCCTTATAAATCCTTGAGATTATTCTTTGGGTTGGATGTTCTTGTGTAGGTCCGCTCTCTTGCTAAGGCACAAACATTTGACACAGTATCAGGTGTAAGTTAAATCATATAATCACCACACTTTAGCTGCGATAAACCTCTCTGTCTAACACTGACCTGGCGTGGACGGCTGTTCATAGTGTGATTCAAGTCAACAAAATTCCAAAAATATTTAAGCTGTTGACCCTCATTTATACCAGCTGGTGTATCTCATATCTGGAAGATACCCCTTGTGACCCCCAAGCTGTTGTTTTGACTGTCCCACAGGGAATGAAGGAGGTGGAGAGGTGAAGGGTGGAGCTGTCCTGAAGGTTTAATAGATTCAGGGATTAGGAGAGGTAATCCTTGGAGGAAGGAGGGACCGTGCAATGTGGGTCAGAGTTTGGCTAGCATGGTAGACAGAGGGAAAAAAGACAGGGAGTGTGTGTTCTGCAAAGAAAAGGAGGCCAAAGAGGTAGGTGGGAATAAACAAAGGACTGAAAGAATGAAAAATATTTGAGGAAGTACAAAACAAGGATGAAAGCATCCAAATAAGTTGAGGGCAAAGTGAGACGGATAAGAAGCTGCAGGCCTACCCTTAATAGGCTTTGTATACGGGGCTCGTTAGTTCACACCTTTGGACAGAACACAAGGGGATTGGTACTGCCAGGTTTGCCCTACAAAAACATGACACACGCATACACAAACGCACACACACACATGCACGTCAAATTATCCCTGCCTACTCCGACACACGCACATGCTGTTTTGTGGCCTGCGCAGATTGGTCAGTCTTGCAATGCTGCCGGTACCTGTAACCATGACACCGGGATTTTCCTCTCTCTTGAAGACGCTGGAAAGACAGAAGATGTCTGTGGACTCCATGAAGAGACCACTGATGATGGCTGCCCTCAATGGCCTCTATGTGGCCCGAATGCCTGTCCCCGAGAGTCCAGTGCAAGAAGGGGCCAAAAGTGCTACAGATGAACGGGTAAGAGGTTCCCTCTCTACTATATAAAATGTGTGTGGAGCTCCTTGATTTTAAAGTTTTCATGTCTTTAACTATCAGGAAGTATTTTTGAAAGATCAAATAAATGTCCTTTTTGGCTTGTTTTTCAATTATACAGTAAGTGCTATTGAGTAAGTGCAGGGATCATTTAAAAATGCTTGAAATATTTTGTTGGCTGCTACTCCTACAGTAGATTCTACTCTGCCCAAATCTTGTGACACACATTATAAAGTGAAAAACGTTTTTGTTGTTTGTTTGTGTAAATGCTTGTAATTTTGTGGTATAGTAGTCTGTGAGTCTGAGTTTTTTCATTCAGTTACAATTAACACATTTTCCTTTTATGATTGAAGGATTAATATTTAACATACATTTTCCTTAATTGTTGGCAGTATTGAAGTAAACCCAAAGATGATCTTATCTGATAGATGAGGAAAAGGCTCCTTTTTGAGTGGAGGTGTGAAACGCAGACTGTTGCTAAGCTAAAGGGGGCAAGCCGTAAGTGGGCTGTGGAACGTGTGGCATGGTGGTGCTTATCGCCTCTAGGCCCATTGGTATGTTAAGAATGTGACCCGAGAGAGAGTGAGCAAGCCACACAGAAAGAGGGAGAGAGAGAGAGAGAGAGAGAGAGGGAAAGACAGAAGAGATGCTGCCCTCTCAAACATGACTG
Organism: Lepomis gibbosus; assembly: GCA_029875015.1. Lineage (NCBI taxonomy): Eukaryota > Metazoa > Chordata > Actinopteri > Centrarchiformes > Centrarchidae > Lepomis > Lepomis gibbosus. The sequence goes on along the minus strand of JAPMOB010225446.1, from coordinate 5,316 downwards.
GCCTAATAAACACGAACCCCCACCAGGATGAATACCACCACTGCACATTTTGCTCTTTTACAGCTGTGTTGATACATTATGCATACGTTGTGTTCTTTGATATTGAAGCTGTGAGTGATGACGACAGTTTAGAAATGTGGATGTATATTAAAATGAGATTTCTGGATTCTCCTGGTCTGAATAGTCTCTTTGGTATGGTGGAATGTAAACGAATAAAAGCCCCTTGGGGACTGAAAGAGAAACCTCTGAATGATGTGTTGCCTGGAATTCAATGACTAACACCCCCTGCTTTCTCTTTCTTTCTTGTTCTCTCCGTCTCTCCAGTGTAAGACCTTGGAGTTGAAGTTGGAAGAGGAGCGGGTCTTCACTGAGTATGAGCAGGTTCCCAAGAAGAGGGCAGACTGTGTTCTCACTACAGCAACTCTGCCCGAAAACACAGAGCGCAACCGTTTCCGTGACGTTGTTCCGTACGAAGAGAATCGGGTCGAGCTTGTACCAAACAAGGAGAACAATACGGGCTACATCAATGCCTCGCATATCAAGGTGCGCTTGAGTGTTCAAGGGTAACATGTCAAAAACGAATTATAGGGATGTTTATAGCACCCACATTCTATAATCCAGACTTTTATGTAACTGATGTGATGATTTTATTGTGTTTACTCATGATGGGTTATTTTGAAAACCACATACCTCCAAATGTGAACTTTTCATGAGCTAAGAAACAAAGCCTTTTCTGTGTCTTTGTGACAGTACATTTTCAGGATATTCTATTGGTATTCAAATGGTTTATGTATTTTAAGTAGCTAAATCCATAAAGGAATCTTTGTTCAGAGTTTGTTTATGTGGAAATCTAAAATGCTCATAAAACAGGGGGATGGAAATGCAGCTATTGGTAGATAACACCATACAACATAGGATGTTTACTGTGTCAACATGACAGTCCGGATTTTAAATCAGACTTTATCATCTGTCAGTTTTCAGTGCAAACTCTAATAGAGGGAAACAATTATATTGACTGTTAAACCAGTCAAATTTAGTAATTAGTGTTTGTGTATGGCTCTTAATCACATTTACAGTCTTGCTACACCCACTTCATTCAACATAAGTTAAAACAAAGAGCATAAACTTGATACATTGAGCTCTCTGCTAGTCTTTGTTGTGGTCATTCCTAAACAGTGAATGGCTCGGAGGAAAGGATGAAAGGCAGCTGTCGAAGGCTGTTTGGGCCTTTAAGCTCACAGAGCTCGTGGAATTCCCAAAGAATGTGGTCCAAACTCCAAACCCTCTTAAGTCAACCTGAGCTGCTCTCACTAGCTCTCTATTCATGCTTACTTGCAAACAGTGTGCACGCACAAGCCTGTGTGTATGCATGAGTTTGCATTTTGTGTGTATGCCTAATTGCTTGCCTAAGTGCGATCCCCAAAGCAGCACTGAATCGCTGCCTATCACGGTGTAACCCTCTTACTTGCCCCGTCATTTAAGGAAGCTGCCACAGAACAAAAGGCCTTGTTTATTCCCCATCCATCTCTTAATACAGTGTTTACAGTCACAAGGTGGCCTGAGGAATTAGCCTGGACATGCTCATTATGTAATGGCACTCTGAAGTCTTATGTGGCTGGAGTGTGTTGAGGATGGGAAGTTTTTCAGTGCTGTGTGATGCCTTGTGATTGTTAATGAGGGAAAGCTAAAGAAGAGGGGTTGATAGTTTTATAAATAAGGGAGAAGACTCAAACTGTGGATGAAAATGATGTTTGTACTGCCCTCCAGTGGTGGATGACACTACTGTCAACGTGTGTTAAAGAGTTTTTGACACTTAATATATTTTAATTATAAATTAATTCATTTCTGGCTTGCCTGTGTGATGTTATTGAATTTGAATTTGGTATGTGTGTAGGCTGATTCTTGTTTGCACTGCATTCATTTTAATCTGCATGTGCACTAATTGATATTGTGTGGGTGTGTTTGTTCCCAGGTGATGATCAGAGGGGAGGAGTGGCACTACATTGCCACCCAGGGCCCGCTAGCCAATACCTGCGCAGACTTCTGGCAGATGGTCTGGGAGCAGGGGGTCAACGTCATCGCCATGGTTACTGCTGAGGAGGTACACACTCGCACACATTTATGCACACATGGCACACACAGATGTTGGTATTTTTCAGCGGCTGACAGCTGGCGTCTGTATGTGTGGGAGAAATAGGATGATAGTGAGAGTGTGTGTTACTGTGTCTTTGTGTTGATGTGTAAGTGTCAGAGCTGTGTCATCCCCTTCTTCACTTTTTACTTCCCTCCAATCACCAATCCATCCTTATCCTCCGGTCTTCACCTTCTTGTCCATCCAGGAGTGTGGCAGATCTAAGAGTCACCGCTACTGGCCCAAACTGGGCTCCAAACACAACTCGGCCACGCATGGAAAGTTTAAGGTGACCACCAAATTCCGCACCGACTCAGGCTGCTACGCCACCACGGGGTTAAAGGTCAAGCACCTGCTGTCCGGCCAGGAGAGGACAGTCTGGCACCTGCAGTACACTGACTGGCCTGAGAAGGGCTGCCCCGAATATGTCCAGGGATTCCTCTGTGAGTGAAATTGTGCCATGATTATCGTAATCAGTTTGTGTGAATTTCAAGACAGTACAATAAGTGACAAAACAATCAATGTACGGTCGTTATTTAATGTCTAATTAAGAGATTAGTTTGACTATTTGTGAAATATATTCAGTTTCTTGCATAGTTGGATAAGAAGTTTCACGATTCGTGGGTGAGCACAGAGGAGGTCAGAGCCCAAATGCAAGACACCAAGGCAGAGCAGATGCAGTACAGAGTATTTAATCCAAATGAGAACAGGTAACAGGCTTACAAGTCCAAACAGGCAGACAGGACACTTTTCCCAACAAACATGACTGAATGAAAACACTACACTACAATGACTGGACACAAACTGAGGAAACAAACAAGAATATATACACACATGGGTTAACTAGCTGGGAAGGAGCAACACAGGTGACCGGGATCAGGTTAATGAGGCAGGCAGAGAGACAGCAAGAAAACAGAGAGACAGGCAGGCAGAGACAACCGGGGGTAACAGAGAGCCCAGCCGGCAAAGAGACCGTTAACCCAGAACACACAGACCAGAAGTAAACACTAAGACATGAACTGAAACACAGAACTAGGACACAGGGCTGAGATGCAGAGCTAAACCTAAGAGGCAACTAAGTAAACTTATAGATGTGGATGAATAACATAATAAGGCTACATAGAGAACACAAGAGCAGGAACCGAACCTTAAACAAGAAACAACTGACTAACAGAATGAAGTAGGGAACAGAGACGGAACCAACTGGGAAACAGGACAACACTAAACACAGATATAAACTAGGTTACTGGACACAGGACTGCGGACAGACTGAAACCCAAAGAACAACAGACTAGAACTGATCAAATATAACAAAAACACGCAGAAGGCTAAACATGAAGACTGATACCAATTTAATGTCTGTATAGTAAATATGAAGCTAGAGCCAGTAGGTAATTAGCTTAGCATTGCATAAAGACTGGGAGCATGGGGAAAGCTAGACCTACTCTCAGAAAAGTACTTTGCACATCAATTTAAAAAATTGCAAACAGACAGAAACTGACAGAGTCAGGCTAGCTGTTTCCCCTGTTTCCAGTCTTTAAGATAAACTAAGCTAACTGTCTCCTGGCTCTAGCTTCTTATTTATTGGACAGATATGAAAAAGGTATTCTCTTATCTAACTATGTTGCTACACACTCTGAAAATACACTCCAAATGAAAAAGATTATATAAGTGAGCAACAAAAGCAGTTAACCGCATTCAGCATGCCCACGTCTTACCTTTGCGTCCTCCTTCTTTCCTGCAGCCTACCTAGAGGAGATCCAGTCAGTAAGGAGACACACTAACTCCATGCTGGACACCTCGAAGAGCCTCAATCCACCAGTGGTAGTACACTGTAGTGCCGGGGTGGGTCGCACCGGAGTGGTGATCCTCACTGAGCTCATGATCAGCTGCCTGGAGCACAATGAGGTGGGTGGACAGCGGGCTTACAGTTTTTTTAAAAGATACACCACATTTGCAAAACATTTTCCAAGTATGCAGCCCCAGGTACATGTAGTCTAGTTACCGCTCTGAGTAATGTAGCAACAGAATACATTTGACAGTTTACACCTCTAAAGGACTGTCTCTCCTTCTGTTGGTTTTATTTCTAGTTTTTCAATGATCATATTTTGTCTTTTGTCTCTTCTTCTCTCCCCTTCAGCCAGTGGAGGTTCCCACCATGTTGTCGGGGCTGAGGCAGCAGAGGATGCTGATGGTGCAGACCATTTCCCAGTATAAGTTTGTCTACCAGGTCCTCATCCAGTTCCTCAAGAACTCCCGCCTCATCTGAGCCCCGGGTTCTTGACATTTGACCTTACCGGAGGAGGCAGAATGGCACCATATAACGACAACGGTACTTCAAATTAGCACGAGGACTGTACAACAGACAGTATAACTGATTGGTTGGTAGCAGATACAGAGTTTTCTGTGTGGCAGTTTATGTTTATGGAAATTTAAGTGGATTTTCATACAAACTCGCCTCAGGGGAGGAAAGCATGTGTGTAGGCCTGTATAGAAACTGACGAACATTTCTCCTAATAAGTGTATTCAGTTGTTCTTTTTCCTCCTGGGTTTTGTTCTTGGACCTGGTCCTTCTGTATGGAGAGTGCATGTTTGTGAGTTTTCTCCATGTAGGTCAGGTGAATAAGCATCTTGTTTTGCCTGCAGGTGTGAATGTGTTTGTCTGAACGCATGTGTTATTGAGATTTCCTCAGAAATATCTTGAGAAATCAAATGTCAGTTTGCCTGTGACATTTCCCATTCGTTATTTAGCCATTATTAGAAATGGCACTATGCTGCATGAACAGTAGGTGGCAGCAGTATTATTACTATTTTCTATACTCTGAAAGAGTTTGCCAGACAAAAGTATTCTTTAAATCACTGTTCTAAAATGTTCATTTTATTTTTAACAGAGTATTGATTAATACAGCAAATATTTACTTCAACATTGTAACAAATGTTTTTATTTATTTAGATTGTGGTCACCTTTGTCATTGAACAGAGCATTGAGAAGCATGTTGATCCTTGTCCTGTCAACTTTCTTTTCAACTTTTGAACTTAATCTTTACTATATTTTTCGGAAAGCCTTCCTTGTCAGTGTCAAAAGGATCGCTCCCATTTTCCTTCTGCAGTTGCTTCATTGGATACAATGTATTAAATCACACACACACACACACACACACACACACACACACACACACACACAC
>JAPMOB010225444.1:0-19604 GCA_029875015.1 Lepomis gibbosus | reverse complement strand
CTCGTTGGACACAAAAGTTGCCTTTCTCTTCGTATCACTTGTAAATGGACTTGTTTTCTTTTTGGCAGCATTAACGCTCCCGCTGGATGCCGGATATGCGGCGGTGACTGTGTCCACTATTTTAGCCCACTTTCTAAGGTTATCTGACTCTACCCGAGTTAAGCGTTATGTGGATTTGGATTTCTCGACGGTGGTTACCAATAAAGTCATCTGGCTTGAAGTTCAATGATAGTTGTTGTTTTTGCTCCATTTTCAGTGTATGTTTCATTGAAAAAAACCTACAAAATACAGCGATTAAAATCAGTTTAGCTCGGCTACGAGAGAAAAGCGTCATCGGTTGCTAGGTAATAGAAATAAAAGTTGATAACCGATGTTGGATTGCGTATTTAGGATTTCCTAACCTTGAGATAAGACGAATTCCTAAAGTTCGTTAGGATTTGCTTCTGTAATACCAAACTGAGAAAAATCCTATCTAGACTCTTCCTATCTTAACTTAAGACTTAAGATAGGAAACTTTTTGTAATATGGCCACAGATACCCTAATCTATAGCTGGATCTACCCAATACGATTGTTGGTAGGTTTTTGTGAAAACAAATCAGTTGGTGTGCTCGATTCAAACATTTTTTTACTCAGTTTACTCTGGAAAGTTTAACACAGTGGTTTAATGGTAATTTTACTGTGTGTATCATTGTCACTGGTTAGCTCAGTTGGTGGAGCACAGCTCTCATACTCTTGAAATTGTTGGTTTTATCCACATGGAAGTTTTTCATTTTTTCATAGTCCTCTTCAACAAAGTTCTTATGAGGAGACGGGGGATTGATCCACATGCATTATCCCGTTATCATGGGAAAACGGTGTAAAATAAATATCTGAATGGATGATATTTTTTTGTTTGCCTGTATGGTAGGTGTGTGCTTATACTGTACCTGTAATATGACCCAATGACCGTTCTTAGCTGCCAAATCGAGGGCTTGTTCAGCTATAACCTCCTGACCCTGACCCAGGGAAACATTGTGGAAGTTCTTGTTGTCAAATGTGTAACCCAGCTTCTTCCCTGAAAGAAAACACATAATATTTGAAACAAAAATTTCCTTTTGGCCCACTGTTGAACTCATTGGCTTCAAAAAGTGTGATATTTTGGAAAATGTGCTTAGTTGAACCTATTGACAGTCGGATCAGAAGATCAGTGTTCTTTTTTTACTTTAGAAACCAGCAATAAACTGAACTTACAACTGAACTGAAAAAAAACTGTTTAAAATATCACCATAATGTCAGGGTGTTACGAGTGGTGATGCAATCCCTATGTGCTGACTGGAACACTTATGATATTGACAAAAGTGAACAAGCTAAATACTACTGTACTGAACACAGAGATGACCCTTACTCGAGACAAAAAAAAATACAGTACGCATTTACCATTAAAATCCGCAGATGGTCAATGACTGAGCCTTGCTTGACCACCGTGAGTCTGCACCAATCAGATTTAACTCAAACAATAGAATTACAGTTTTTCCATCTATTTCATTAAAACTCCAACCTGAAGCCAAGCAGATAGCGTGGTTTTGTCTCAGGGATATAAGTCCCCCACCGAGCATACAAAATCACATCACCTATCTAATGAAAATCTAATTGAAGCCTAATTCCAATAGTCACAGCTATAATGGAAACTCACCTAAATGTGGTTCGGTGTAATGTGGCTGCTGCTACCCATCATCGCCACAATCTCTTTAGAGCAGCAGCAGCAGCAGTGACTGGTTACTTTAAGCTTTGTGATTGACTACGCTTAAAGTGAGGGTGTTGATAATCAATTATCACATCCCTTAAAGGCAGTTCCACTAAGAGTGCCCTCTCTTATCATATTAGGAGAGGATGGTGGATTTCACATAGGGGTGTCTACGGCAGCTCCATGGCTGACTAACCACCTGCTGCTACCTGGGATTAAATTCTCTCTAAAAAAAGGAGGCACCTAAAATATTCACCAATACTAAATATAAATAGATGCATTTGACTTGTCATGTTGAAATTAATTACTGGTATGGACTCATTGGTTTAAGAGAAATTACAAGCAGANCCCCCCCCCTCCAAAAAAGACCAAAACTGTCAGTTAAGCATAATGACAAATTACTTGAATACAAACACGATGACATTTGAACATGTATGGAGACTCAGTTATAGCAGAAGCATTGTGGAAATATCTTTGTTCCAGTAAACTGATACAATCCTTGCAATCTGAATATTTCATAGAGCTGACTTCAAATACCCACAGACTGTATTATTTGGCAGCAGACTCAAAAGTGTCAGGCTGTGATGGTGCCCCGTTCCAGGTCAGTACAAAAGCTTTGACTTTCTGCATATTTGTGGTCAGAAATCAAAACAGCGCGTCCTGCTGCCATCCGCATTATTCATACAGGAATGTAAAGTAACTCTAAAAACCAATGACATTTACTTTCTGCTGCCCCTAATACACCAGTGGTGTCGTCTCATATATTCGTGACCTTTTGTATAATCCCTTCAATCTACCCAGAGCCTGTTGTGCATTGGCAGTGATGGCTGATATCACAACAGAGACACATAGCAGATGTGTTGGAGTGACTGCTGTTCTGACTGATAATCCTATGCAGAAGGAATCAAAGTGGAAATCATGCATGCAGGTATGCCGGCACCTGAAAAGTCTGCATTATTCCCACGACAACAAAGAAATGACAGATAAATTGGCCAAATGCATGCTCTGATAAAAGTCCAGAACCCACTCAGAGGCTGAATTTCATGGCTTATTAAAGATAAAACAAGTAGGAGTATTACCATGTTTCTCCACATCCTTCAAAGGGTCAACTCCAGGAGAGAGGATGAAGAACATGGGCGTAGCCGGGCCCGACTCTTCAAAGGAGACGGCGAAGTCCAGTGATCTGCCAATCACATACTTGCTCCCCAGTTTCTCCTCTACAAAGTCTCTGCGGGGAGAGTACGACTCAGTTCTCCTCAACACATTTTTTATTATCTTTGACCGACAAGCTGAAGAACTTGAGGAGTGGGAATCTTCTGTAGTGCAGTGCGTTAGATAGACAGCTGCTTATAGAAAAAAGATATATTAACTCCAGTCACGGCTGTGTTGTCAGTGGCTCTTTTCAACCGCTCAGGATTAGATCCATCCGACCTTAAAACATCATGATTTTCTTACTGTTGTTCCAACTGAACCATTCACTGTTAAATAAATAGACATGACATATTTTTTATATGTAAATCCCTGCTGGCAGAATATTTGAAGATCCAAAGCTCACATAAATTAAACTTTGATGGATGATTCAAAATTAACGCAATTTAAAACTTGATTTAAAATGCTTTAATGATTTTGTCAGCAACAGTATCAGCAAATGGCTTCAGTTCTGTCTGACGCATATTACAAATATACTGCTGAATTACACAGGGGACTGCGTCTGAACTGAGCCAGCTTACTTAAAGCCTGTATCTCACTATATATACTGAGGGCAAAAGGGCTCTTCAGATTTTTGTCATCAAGATCCCCGTTTCCACCTGCTTAACATGTGATCTGCATTAACATGAACTGGATAATGACATCTGATCACGTGGCCTTTAAATTCACAGCAATAATGGAGCACTACAATGTGCAAGAGGAGAGTCGAAGATGGAGACCGGCCAGAGCATCTTTACGTTACATTTTGGAAGCCTTGCTAACTAGCAACATTGTCATTTCTTTGGAGTGATGCTTCCGGCCACCTGATGAATATAAAGGCACACTGCAAAAACTAAAATCTTAGTCTGATTAATTATCTTAATTGAAGGCAAAATTGTTTTCTGTCTGACAAGATATTTCTTCTTACCAGGTGGCTTTTATGTTAGAAAATTTCAGTTGTTTCAATTTTTTTGGCCTTCAAGTGATATATTCTTGTTCTGTTGTTGTTCTTATTTGAAGTAATATTTCCCCCATTTTAATGCTTTTTTCCCCTTGTTTTTGAGAGCTCAGTTTTTGCAGTGCACCAGTATGATTAATCAGAACCTCCTCTGCTTCCACCTTTATCTGACAAGCAGGCTGACAATCTCCCATTCACAGCCACTTCACGCACTTCAGGCGAGTAAGTAAGTAAGTAAGTAAGTAAGAACTTTCTCTCTCAAGCTCTCTTTTTTTTAATTCTTACACAACTATTACTGACACGTTTCATGTACTTCACCTAGTACAACACTATGAATCCCTTCTAGGAAAGGGTGTCTCAAAATGTTTGCCATTACCCAGCCCTAAGTCCAATAATTACTCTTCTTTTAGCTCTGTTTTGGTTTCCCAGAACTCCTAGCTCTTTAGCTGCTTAATGCTCCACTATGTTTACCAGGTAGTCACTAACTTCTTGTCTTTTTTGTATGTTTGGAGCTGGGCAGGAAGTGTACAGTGGGTTTATCTATCAGAGCAGTTCAAATATAAAGTAAAATGTATGGGTAGCTCTAACCGTTGCTTTTGTTTTAATATTCAGATAAGATATTTGAGTAGAGATTGTATGTTAATACAAGGTGGAAATGAGGTCCAAGTTCCGATGACATTCCTAGACAGCGGTTGCGGGCTTTTTCTACAGCCTTGTTTAATAATGAGGCTCATCGATTTTACTTGCAGAGCTGTGTAATGGCCGCAACAGCAGCAGTGACCACAGGCGCCCTTTCAAATCAAACTAAAAGCCAAAGGTTAAGCTGTTTAACTTTTACCCTTTCACAGAACAGCACAGGTCAGTAAGATCCTTTGCAGATCACAAAGAGCAAGCCATGAGTCCACTGCTCACCTGACGGCGTACGTCATGCGGTCAGGCCTCAGGGCCCTCATCATGCACAGTCTCTGGAGTGAGCTTTTGTTCTTCCATTCCTGTGGGAATTTCTCTTTTTCTGGACACTCGGACTCCACAAACTTCTTCCAGCGTTTGGCCGAGCCCTCGATGTCTCGGTCCAGATTCCTGAACTCTTCCATGGAGCACAGGGACTGGTGGTCGGGAAAGGAAAAATGATTCATACAGAAATAAAACTGCTGTATCTTTAAGTGCTACTACCCCCTGATCAGTCATGCACATTAAAGTTTTTGACAACTTCAGAAACATTTCACAATACACAGCAAAAGGGCTAACTTTATTTGCAAAAGTTGGTGGGGTAAAGGGAGAAAAAAAAACAGAGGAGTGCTTATATTTCCTCACGCCTATATAAATAATATTTATTCAAACGGAAATGCTGAGTAAACACGATCCCTTTCATAAAGGCACGGGGGGTTGGGGAGAACTGAATATGCATCCTTCGCAGAAGCAGCAGGGGCTTCACTGTGATGCCCCAGCTGACAGACACCCTATCTCATCGGTGGAGAACAGCACTGTCACGCAGTGCAGCGTCAAGCAGGTACGCTCCCTGATGAGGACACACACACACACCCACACACACACAGATGGTGTGTATGCTGTCTCCCATACTGTATAAACTACGGGGAGGGTCCTGAGTACAAGGTGTCATAGATACAAATGTTCATGTCGATCCATAAAATCTGCTTTTCTACAACCGCTCACCCCTGGGTATGAGGGGGTGAGGCAGAGTGAGAAAATGTGGCTCAGCACACACTCCCTCCCCCCAACTCAGTTTCTTTAATTACCACAGCCGGCTGGCAACCTCTCAGCCCCGGTTAGGGGAGAATACACTGGGTCTCATGGGATTCCTGCTAAGCTAATATCATCAAGAGGGCCAAACAATCAGAGGATCTTATCCTCCTTTAAAGCTTTCCAACTGATTACGTTTCCAACTGCGATAAGAAAATCGAGTGACAGAATTTGATTAGCAGGACCTTAAACATCCACAGTAGGGTGGAGTGCAGTGGGGGAAAGGCCGTCTCCAACTCTCAGAGGGGTTTAGGTTAAGTTAATATTCCAGGCAGTGCAGATTGAAAAATTCATGAGCACAAGAGGCTAAAAAAACATGCTGCCGTTGGGGTTTAGTTTGCTGCTAAACTGATCTGACAAGAGAGGGAACCTCTGCTGGTTGACGTCCGTAGGGCTGCGTTGCCAGACGTCTGTTCTTTAAGAGGAACTACGGGTATGCAGAGTTTGTTCTAGTGCCCTTTCAATGTTAAAACCCACCAGGGTCACAGAGCTAAGCCAGGCCCCCCAGAGGATCAGACTCTGTCAGAGTGGAGATTTGGGTGAAACAGAGAAAACTTCAATTGCTGCCAACCCTTTAAGTGTGTTTTCACTTTTAATACAACTCCACACAGAGCAGCTAAGTGTTAAAATAACTTGAGGGAAATTCTGGATTTCAGTCATGCCTCGCATACATGACAAGCTGGAGGCAATACTTTATTCTTTTTCTTTTTTTTTCTAGTGGAGACTATTTTTCAATATTTCAACATTGAAGGGCGTCCAGGATGGGAGAGCTGATGTACAATTTAACTCTCTTCATGCATCATTTTAATTCATCTCTATGACTCTCAAGAGGAGAGTTCTGTCTTTTTGAAAGGGAATACTATTTTGGGATGGTGTGAACATCTTTCATTGCACTTTTGTACAGATCTTGGCAAGAACGTTTTGTACAGATTTTTTTTTGGCAAGTGGATTTTACATTTACAGTCACAGCAGCTTTTCAGTCAGCCAACTCATATAGAATGAAATATTATGTCAATGTAGAATATGTGAGGCATTAATATTTCACACCTTGGCTCTGACCTCGTCACTCCCCCAAAGGAAGCACAGGCTAGCTAGCATGTAACCACTGCCAATTCATTACCGATTAATCTGTCCCCTTTTTTATGATTAACCGATTAATCATAGATAATATCTTAAAATAACTTTCCATCAGTCCAAAATCTAATATATATATTACATATATTACATATATCAGTTGTTCAATAACAGAAAAAAGAAAAACAGAAAATCATCCCATTTTCCAATTTCATAGTATTTTTCCTTTATATTATCTACGCAAAGTTAACTGACTCTATTATCAAAGTTTTTGTTCTTTCAATTGACTGGCAGAAAACTTCAGTTAATAGCTTTTTACATCCTTCAATCATTGAACTCGCCCTGTCTACATCTCTCAATGGACTTTAATTGCTTTACCATGCCGGTAAATCTGAATGAATTATACTTTGGTGCTCATTTTTCCATAAAATGACCTACACGACTGAATTGTGGAGAATCTAACTGATCTAAAGATCTAGTGAAACATGACAATATTGACAAAAGTTTAAACAGTTATGTTACCCATAACCTGCCTATGTAACACACAGCATCTGCTGCGCGCAGCTGCAGACATGACAACAAACAGGGCAGCTGCTGAGCCATTCATCATAAATTTTGGCTTTAAAACTTCATACAACAAGACCCAAACAAAGAGGCGCTGGAGGCAAAATAGGTTAGTAACCTGTGGTGAGTAAACATGTTTACTGTCGTTTGATGAATGAGCATTTGTTTACTTGCCAAACTTATGATGATCGATTAACATACTTATTTACGGCCCGCTGGCTGCCATCATGTTAATTATTGCCGTTGGATGGAAAGAGGTTACAGGTTTATTGTTGATCATGTAACCTCACAGTTTTATTTAGTTATAACGTTAAACTGGTTTGAGAGTCTGGGAGATGTGTTGATTTACAGTAGTTTAAGCTGTCATTGATTACATTGCACATTACATGGTTGTGCTCTGTTAAAAACAGGTTACAGTTAGAGTATTCCTTATAGCTGTGCAGTTTTATAAGCAAACTGGACTGAACACAGCAGGTGATACAACATTCGTAATAAGCACTACAGACTGCAGACTTGAGACTTGACTAGGACTCTGGCTCAGAGACTTGAAATTTGACTTGGACTCTAGCTCAGAGACTTCAGACTTGACTTGAACTCTTGCTCAGAGACTTGAGACTTGACTTGGACTCTGGCTCAGAGACTGCAGACTTGACTTGGACTCTAGCGCAAAGACTTGAGACTTGACTTGGACTCTGGCTCAGAGACTGCAGACTTGACTAGGACTCTGGCTCAGAGACTTGAGACTTGACTTGGACTCTGGCTCAGAGACTTGAGACTTGACTTGGACTGTAGCGCAAAGACTTGAGAGTTGACATGGACTCTAGCTCAGAGACTTGAGACTTGACTTGGACTCTAGCTCAGAGACTTGAGACTTGACTTGGACTCTAGCTCAGAGACTTGAGACTTGACTTGGAGTCTAGCTCAAAGACTTGTGAGCATCTCAGGTGTGATCTCCGTAGCTAGAGGTAGCTCAACTGGGCAGCACGGTGGCCTTTTACGTGTATTCTATTGACTGATTGTTTCAGCCCAAGCGCTAGCCACAGTAGCAGTTACCACCCAGTGTCCAGCACTGGTTTGACAATGACCAGAAAATAATATCTAGTGGTGCCCCTTTACATTTCACAAGAATTCAGCTCCTCTCCATTGTTCTAATATTTAAAAAGATGCAAGAAAACAGCTATCTCAGCCTCTCTCTGTACCTTGATCCCTCCCCAGGAATGGTTAGATAGGAAATCCACTGGCGATGTTACACCTGGTTGGACAGGGTATCTCAGAAGGAAGTCCAGCTCTGCAGGGTTTATTTCTTTATTCATCAGCAGGATCTGGGCACACAACAAACAGGAAGGACTTCGAAATGTTGTTCTTTCAGCACAAACCACATTTCCTTTCCACTTGATTAGCTCCAGAAAGGCCCGCTGGTCTCAGGAGCAATTGATTCAATGGCGAGCTTGTTCTCAAAACAAACCATGCAGAAGATGAAACCCGCTGCCCGTCCTACCTGGAAGGCGAGCTGAGCGATGTACGTGAGCTTGTCACACTCAAACAGGCCTCTGGTGGTGTACTGGAAAACGGAGGAGGTGATGCTGTCAATTAGGTTGGACACCCGCTGCTTCAGAGTCTCGTCCGGCTCGGCCTTCAGAACCGCTTTCTGGAAGACCACACTGAATGCCTGGGGATGTGCAGGAGCGGGTACAACACTGTCTCAGTATTTGACATCAAAGAACTAAAGTAACAGTAAAGTCACTTAGATTCAACAAAATATGAACCAATGAATCAAATCATATTGATCCATAACTGTGTAATTAGGAAATAACTTTCATTATGGTCTACTCTGTGTGTTCTACTGTCACACCTTGCTCTAATCTTGTGTGAAGAACACACATTATATTACATTTCATTCACAAGGTCAAAGGTATATGTACTCTGAATGTGTTTTCATTTGATTATGTTGGGAAATAACTTGGTCCAGGGCAGCTACCTGCAGAGTAGGAAGTGATTGCAAACCATATCTCAGGCTGCCTCCTCTCAGCGCTCGCTGGCTGACAATATGAAAGACATTACGCTCTACATAACCACATTAGGGAGCCACAAACACAATAAAAGCAGGGCAAAGAGCATAAAACACCGTGAGCAAATGGAAGAAGGAAAGGAGTAACAGAGGAGTGAGTGTAAAGAGGGGTCTCGCTGAGGGCCCGTGAGGCGGGGAGGAAACACGGAGTGTCAATAGACAGCCTACCTTGAGAGAGAACTGGTACATGGGGTGGATTTTATTGAGGTCGTTCATTATAAAGTACAATAAGGAAGCCCGCGCTGCTGCTGGTCGGTAGTGCTCCCGAGCCTCATTGATTTTGGCCTCTGTCACCTTGGCTTCTTTTACCTACAGTAAAGATAGTGCAAACACAAACAGAATCACACTCACAGACACGAGCCTACATCCGCACAGCTAGGCATACACTCAGGATTCATCAATCAGCTAATGATGAAATTGTGCTCCATCCAATAAAACACCCTCCAGTGAAGAGCAGAGCTATTCCAATTTCACGGTTCCAGCCAAAATGTTCTCACGCTGCGTGGAACACGACAATTATGTGCCCCTTTTTTTTTGCAATTATGATTAAGAACGAACATCTGCAAAGGCAGCGCTCATCTCCGTGCTGACAGAAGGCACACTCTCACATCATGATACAGTACTTTCTAAGAAGTGCCCTGGAGTATCAGAAGCATCAGTAATTCTCTTCTCGCGATGACAATGCAGTAAGGTGACATGATTTGATGTGCTGACCAAAAAAAAGAGAATGAAGCAAGGGAGAAAGGGACAAGGGAATACTGTAGTGCAAAGATTACAGCCTGCAAATTACTAATGACCAAAGATATACTTACTGGGTACCTGCACGTAGGTACATGAGAAGGTATTATATGGTAGATGTCAGGGAGACATGTCAGGTCCTCATTTCGAGGGATTAGAAGTCGTAGTAAATCAGTACCGTTGTGTTCATATTACAAAGTGTGCGGTCTAGACCTGCTGTATATGAAAAGTACCCTGAATTAACTTCTTTTATAATTTGGCACTATCTAAATACAACTCTACTGTAATGTGTTGCAGAAATTGGCCCATAAAGTTAGGTTTGTATTGTTTTTTGTCAGTGAAGGAAAAAAAGAAACACCAGCAGAACTGGGCGTGGCCAGGATGTTTATGAAGGTATTTTTGTGTCTTTTTAATGCAAGCAAAGAAAATGTTTTGAGAGCATATTTATCGCACTGCAATCAAAAATCAAGTTTGCAATTAAAAATAAACAGGCCTTTTCTTGTGCCACAAAAAGTTTTAATTGCTAATTTGTTCTTTTTGATTGCAAGTTAAAAAGTTGTCCTTGCAAGCCGGAAAGTTTAGCAAGTTAAACCGTTTTCAAGTGAGAGAGTTTTGCAAGGTGAAAAGTTCAGTCAAAAAGGGTCTAAATAAGCAATTCTATTGGTGGTTTGACTGACCAATCATGGGCTTGCATCGAATGCAAGGCAATGCCCACAATGCCCTCGCACCGACAGCTCCGTTCACTCTCTGGAGACGGAGCTGTAGCGTGTACAGATGGAGGTAAGTTGACGTTATGTCGGTCATTTCAATAGAAATGCTTTTTTAATGTAGTAAGGCATGATTTAATGATTATTTATATTTACTGTTGGCAAGGTCACGGAGTCTATCGCTGTTTCCTTTTTTAGAATGACATGTATAACAGTTAGCTAACTAACGTTAGCTAACTGTTATACATGCCTTGGCGTGAAGCTTGACTGGCAGTGCATTTGTGCACTCAGTCATGACGAGCTAGGCTAAGGTTAGCTACTCATGTTTTAAAACACACTGTACATGATATCCAGCCAAACTAGTTTTCTGTGACTGTGGTAACTGAAGTTTATGGTCACACAGTATAATACTAGACTTTAGACCGCTAATATTATATTGAAAATATAAACCGGATAAGTCATTACTAAGGGCAGTGGTCGCCAATAGTCAAGACAGCAAAAGTTACTCACTTCCTCTTAAGTTTTTACAAAATAAAAGCGTGAGGATGTCTTTGCAGCAGTAGGCTACTTTATGTCTTCTTTAATTGAGAGGATTTACTTTGAAAAATTCTGAAGGAAATTTAAAACAGTCTCTGGCTTGTTTGACCCACCTCTGAAAAAGTGGTCAGAAAACGAGAGATCGTATTTCCCTGAATGAGAAATGCAAGAGTTTCCTCTGCCTGCAGATACTGGGGAAATGAAAATAAGCTCCTTAGCTTGTTGTGGACCACAACCGGGAGGCACACAGTCCTGCACATGCCTAATTTTGAACATGTGAAACGATCTCTTCATAATCATGTTATGAAAAGGGAGAATAATAATATAAGCAGCAAGCAGGGATTGAACACACAACCCCTCAAATAGTCTAAGAGTCTAATGCACTACTAACTGAGCTAAACAGCCACAATGTGAATGATGGATTATAAATTGATGATGTTCTCGCTTGTCATCTAATGACTTGAAATGACTCCCACCTTAGGGCCTAAAGAATTCTTATCTTGCCCTGTACTTCCTTCCTTCAGAATGGGTACCCAGTACGTATTTTATTAATACCAATTTACTAATACCAATGTACTTAATAGTTACACTGTAACTTGTAGGCTGTAATCTAAGATGTCAACAGAATGATAAAATGAAAAAAAGAACCGGACCTTTTCTTCAATTTCGGCGGCAGTGCGTTTGGTTGTCTCCAGGTTTTCCACCAGTTCTGTATCACCCAAGAAGTTTCCTGAAGCTGAGGACAAACGGGACAGCAGGTTGTCCTCCAGAGTCTTCAAAGTGATCTTGAAGCCATTTTGCTGCTTCGTCAGGTCGGACTAATCAACACAGAAACACACAAAAAAAACCCTTCACTTTGACAATTTGATTTCTCAGACGCACCGTATGCTTGTTGTCAGGCTTTTTTTTTTTACTGGCCTTATCATCAAAATCTGAGGCGGTGGGAGGTGTTCAAGGTGTGGGTCAATATGAGGACACGAATACTGAAGGGCACCTCAAAGGCAGAACTAATCAATATGCTTTGCATGGGAGCACACCGGGCTGGATTAGCCAGCTTCCGTCTGGTTGCCGACATCAAACCTCTGCTGAGCGACCTAACCCTCAATGTGATGAGACCGTCGATTCGAGCAAGAGGGGAAGGGGCTTTGATGGTGAACCACACACACACACACACGCGCACACACAAATATCTTCTATGAATCGTCAGTTACAAGAAATTATGTATTCAATTATGAACCAATCTGGGCATCATGCAGAATCTGCACAGTGTATCCTAATAAAGCTTGAACTCAAACAGTTTTCTGTCTTTGTTCTAGATGAAAAAAAAAACAGCGCCTGAGAGAAAGTTTCACTTTTTCAAAGGCTGGCGTTTGAGATGTTTAGAGAGAACAAAGTCGATAGGGCAGGGTTACTTCTCTTTATTGTTCCATCCTCTTTTGTCCTTCATGATAGTCTGTTGTAGCTCCTTGTTTCTGCTCAATAATGACTTCGCTTTATTGAAGTTCCCCTTAATAGAAGCCTCTGCGACCTTTGAATTGTTTTAATTACAGGAGGGCGGGCTGTCGTGAGATTTGCCTACTCCAGTGTTGTCGGTGGCTGATAATAGCTGAGGGTTTCTGAGTGGCGTGATCCCTGACAGACAGTGGTTCTACATATCTGGTTGTGCTATTTCTGGGAGGCTGCTTGGGGGGAAGAGGGGGTGGAGCTGTTCCTCCTCCCTGTGCCAGAATGTTCCCATGACAAAAGTCATGCTTAGCTCAGATCGCGCCGGGGAAGCAGATAGTTTAAGTGAGCAAGCTGCTTAATTGCTCTCTTTATGACAGTATTTCCTATTGCAGTGATGAGAGATATTTTACACCATTGTTAAAACTAATTGAGCCCCTGCCTTGTGAAATCTTACGTGCTCTGAGTTTGACGTTATTACCCACTCTTGAGATGAAAAGTTCTTCCGCTGCCACAACTGCACAGGAAAAAAAAAAAAAAAAAGAAGATGTGATTTGTGGCATTTTAAGGAAAGACCTGACATCCCTGCGCTTCAAGCAGGGAGAAAAAGTACAGAAGGGGTTTGAGTGGTGGACATTTAACCGGGGACATTTGCCTGTGTGAGTCAACTGTGACCTTCTACTTGTCCAGTGCCAGTGCTCTTGAGGGGAAAAGCTATCCACATTAAAACATTCCCAACTGGGTCCAGTAATGAGTCAGTTTTCAACGATTAGCTTTCCTCTGGCACATTGTACTTGTAATTACCCTTGCTTGGGAAAAACAAACAATTAACCAGTCAGCAGAACACCCTAATTGGGATTAAAATGAGATATTACATCTATCATTTTTTTTTAGGCAAATGATTACTGAGTGCCACGGAGCAGCCCTGTTAAGGTAATTTGGGAAGTGGAGCATTTTGGTTCTCATTAACGGCGAAGGTCTGGGTAAGAATTGGGTCGGAGCAAACACACACAAGGATGTACACATGCATGCACACTCAAATGCGCTGTGAGAGGTCCACGGGAGGTAGTTATTGTGGTAAAAGGTTGCAGACCGATCCCCGTGCGCACCTTCCAAAAAGGCAACTTGACATTTTAAGCTCCTTAGCCCATCTTTGGCTCAGTTAAATGAGAGCTCTTCCACCCGGTAGTCATCTTACGGCTCAGTAGCAACGCTAACCTCATTAAAGGTATAATGGCACTGAGTCATTCAGAGCATATAAACAGGTACAGCCAATTTGCACTTTGCTATCAGTCTGATGATTGTTATCAGTCCGGGGTTGTTTACTGACAACAAAAAGCCATTCAGCACTTCATTCTATGGGCCGTGTTTTGATAGGAATGTGCTTGGAGTGTACACAGCGATCCTCCTCACCACCCACCTTCGACTTTCAGTGTTAATTAAAATGATAAGTGAGTTCCAGATCTTGTTTTTTTTTCCCTCTCTCACCCTCCGATCTCAGAGAAATGCTAATTAAACAAGCTTCATTAAATCACATTTCACTTCTTCTCCACTGGATTTTGCTGAAAGGACATAAGGCTTAAAATAACCGCAGCATTTTGGCATTTTTTGCCTCCCCTCTCTCTCCATTTATTAAAAACTCTGATTTGTCCGTCGACGAAAGCCTGCTGGTCTGGGTAAAAGCACTTCCTGAAGAGGCCCAACGCAAAACAAGCACACCTCCAGAAAACCATCAAAATGCAAATAGGATTGTGTTAGAGTAAATCTGCCAGGCCCGTTAACAGAGTTCCCACATTATCTTCCGCTCTGATCTCTCGGAGACACCGCCGTCAGACAGACACATTCTGAACAGAGAGGGATTTATGAATTTTCCTTTCCCCGAGACTAACAAGAGCCGCATTTAAGGAACAGTAGAAGTGTGTCAATGTGTTGTCTAATTGCTGTGGTACAGTAGAGCCAGTGGCCAATCCATTTGAAACAGCTGACATGAAAAGAGCAGATTGTCGATGAGATGAACGTGAGGCTTCATTAGGCGCTGGAGCTTTGATCAAGGGAATTTTCGCTTAATTACGAACATTTACATTCACACCGTGGAACATACTGTGGATATCGTAACTATATGCTGCTCATTATCCTGCAAAGTCGGCCGTACAGCTGCCAGGAACCTGCTGTACTGTACACAATGTACCGAGCCGCCCATTAACGCTGACCAGCTTAAAGCTACAGCTGGCGATGGCGTCGCTGATCAACAGAGTGGAACAGCGGCTGTCTCCCCTCCTCGCAGTCAAGGGTCGAGGGTCCACACAACAAAGACGCACAACATTTACATCACAAAGCGCCTCCTATCTGCCTCTCCTTTGATTTTGGAGAGGTGGATGTGGATGTGTGAACATAAATGAGTTTGCTAAAGTGACAAGAAAGAGATGGAACTCTCTTGAGGATAGCATCAAGACACAATTACACAATTCCTGCAGCTTGATGATAAATGGAGTGTTTCAGGGACCGTACCCAGGGTGACTGTGACACAATGGTAAATTGTTAGTGCTTCAAAATGAGATTTTTTTGATTTAGGATTATTGGATTATTTCCTTTATGGGCGATTCTTCATGGATGCTAGCAACAATACATGACATTCAAACATAAATACTTCATCTTTTGCTGTTGTCTGTCATTATCGTTGATACTTCCAGTTCATGAAAGCCTTTGGATTGTCTATTTAAAGCTGTTTGTTGGGTGGGCACAGTAAGTAATGTGTTTGTAACAAGAGGAAAGGTGTTTTGCTAAATTTTAGGGCTGTCCCCGACATAGGATTTACGTAGTTGAATCAGAATTTTCAGGTCTTGCCTATAGTCGACTGATAGTCGAATAATGTGTGTTTGTGCGTGGCGATTGCGAGCGGGGGTGGGGAGGTTACACGCGGCAGCTCCGCTTTTATCTTGAGAAGCTGCAGAGCTGCAGTCTCTATTAGTCACTGTACATTTCCAGCTAAACTGAGGCTTGTTGGTGACCATTTTCTCTCTGCTTTCCTGCCATTCACCAGCCGCGTGCATGCGTCGCGGTTCCTCACGGGTGTATTTCAAGTACTTCGTAGAGTGGTTCATCAATGGTGATAAATGATCCGAATGTCCCATCCCAAGTGTTCCTCTTCTGCCACTGCACACATTCACGCTACGCCTACACATGCGCAATGACCCCCCCTCCGTCCTTAAGGGTTAGGGTTACAACTTTGGATTTATTCACGCTGTGTCGACTGTGACGTTGACTGTCGAATCAGGCTCCGCCCATTGAAGCATCAAATCTTCGACTATTCAGGGTCAACCAAGCTAAATTTATGTCTAGAGCATTGTGTAGTTAAGTGTGATTTATACTTCTGCGTCAGCGGCGTAGCCCCGTACCCTACGCAGGTCATTGTTTTGGTTTCACAGCCTGCAACTTGACTGCTTTGTTTCAGTCTTTGTGCTCCCACCAACAATGTTTCCATCTGCAGGCAGCTGTACACGACCTGCTCAGCACCTGACAGCTGACAGACAAAGTTAGTGACATGTTGGTGAACGTACGAGGCTAATACCTACAGTCATAAGGGAGTGATTATTGAATTGTTGCTGTGTTTTCAGGTTGTTACATAGTATATATATCTATAAATAATTGCTTAAACCTTAATCATACAAACTGCTTTAAAATGAAGACACTATTCATTTGCTTCCAATGGAGCCAAACACAGTCCGTCAGAGAAACTAAAGGAAAGCTATTGGAGAACAAATGTAGATTATGTGCTACATAGATCGTCTGTGATCTTATCCCATAATATCGGATCAGCCTCACTCGCATGGAGGCGTTTTTGCTTTAAAAAGACGGATGTTGCTTAAGAGACATCGACCTGAACACTATGTGGAAAATCGGTATGGTGTTAAAAGACCCCAAACTAACTGCATGGAATGTCAAGAATATGAAAAGCTTGGGGAGTCAGCTGGCCACCAGAGGCCTGAACCAGGTACCAGCACAGAAACACACTCCGGTTCAGAAACCGCCACAATGAGGCTGAGAGAATCAAAGCCATTCCAACAACAGCTACAGACAGAGCTCATGGCCATGGTGACAGATGGATGGTTTCCTCATGCACTGTTTGATGTCAGGTATAATAGTGATTTCCCCGTTTTTTTTACTGTTTTCACTTGAAAGCTTCATTTTTTAAAAATCAATAAGACCTGTTTCATTAGGGTTATTAGTAAGCAGCACCTAATATCTTATTAACTAGGGAGAGCAGGTGCAATATTAGACTTTTACAAACACATTATTGAAGGATAGAAATTATCGTCTAATAATCGTCATCGACAAAATCCCAGAAAATATCACAGTATAATTTTTTTTTGCCGCAGATGCTCTCATGCAGAGAAAATGCTCAGTGAATGAATAGATGAGTGTGGACATGATGTGCCTTGGCCTTTACAATCACCAAAGGAACAGAATGGAGAGAATGTCTTTTAGAAGAATGCTGTCCATTTGAAACATTTTCAAGGCTGACTGTGGATTATTTTAAGAATTGTTTACGTACATGCCTACTAGCTAGAGGTCTTGTTGGTTCTTTACCCCACAGCCATAGTAATATACTGTGACATCTTTGGTAGGGCCGTCTATGTGTGTCCTTGCATGTGTGCAAGAGATAAACAAACACAAAGGGGCGGGGGGGGACTCCATAGTGTTACTAGAGGTCTTAAACTCCAGAGAACCTTCAATTCCAACAACTCCCCCAAGAATAAGAAGTCTTCTTTGGACTTTGGAAAACAGTTGATTTGTGAAAATTGTGAAGTCGTGCACTACTGTTCAAAGTAATTGTAATACTGATTAAAAATTAACATGAATATACAGTTAACTTGTTCCACATACACATGCCACGTGAGCACACATGCTTCCATGCGCACACAGTGACACACTCACACACACACACACACACACACACATAAGCACACACAGCCTTGCAGCGTCCTAGTCTCCCTAAGTGAGAAACCCAAAGCCCCATAATTATCACAAGTCCACTTAGTTTGCCGTTAATCAAAGGCGGCATCTGATTGTTTTGGAATCAAAGAGCCCGGGCCTGCAGCCTCTTGTGATGTTTGAAGACGATGTTTTCTTGCCGACATGCAGCGTTTAAGATGGATAATGACGAGCGAGAGTGCTACGCCCGGCTTCTGGAGGCCCCCGACTCCTCAGACTGTTTCCTTTAATTACACCTGTACAGAAGAGATGTTATGAGAGGAGCTCAAAAGAGTCCAACGTGGAACAGTTGTTTGTTCTCTGATAGCACCTGAAGAGTATGACAGATACTACTTTCATGTCTGCTCGGGTTCACTTCCACATTCCTGCGACATGAAAAGAGACCTGTCAAAAATTCATTCTTCTTGTTAACTAGCTGTATCACGTGGTGTGTCTCTCCGCCTCCACTGATATTCTGACTTCCTCACCTTCAGCTGTTCCAGGTCAGGTCTCTCCATGCTGACCACCGCGGCCAGCAGCTGGTCCTCCAGACCGTCTCTGGTCACTGTGAAATTTATCAAGGTGCACTGGGCCTGCAGCTCCGGCTGGTAATGAGGGCTGGCCAGCTTGGTGTGCAGGATGAGACGGAAAGAAGGGTTGTACTCGCATTCCTTGTCTCCGATCTTTATGTACCTGTTGGGATAAATGGGGACGGAAAATCTTCTGATCATTGAGAGTCGCTGAAACATGTTACCAAAGCAGACACCAGTTAAGGGGATTCGTTAGCGGCAATAACTCCTGTTATCTCTGACTCATTTGTCCAATGTTATCTTGACTTCTGTATGTAGTACACTTTACAGTACAAGGCTGGTGATATTCTATATTATTTATTCTTCTTACTTCCCTAACCTGTCTGTGGCTTTGAGAGACAACCCCGCCGCTGCTTCTCTAAGACATAAATCTTCTAAAACAGCTCAAAAATATAAAGTTTCATTTTTTTTAAAAAGGCTCAGAAACTTCCTGTAATAGCTGTTCCTTGTAGATGTTAAGCAAACGTCTAAACACAGGTGGAAATTTTGCTGGGGACACTTTTCAGAGGCACATTAATACATAGTTGGTACTCTAATGAGTACTTACTGCAGCAGGACAGTGTCTCATCCTTTCATTTTGGAACTCATGTTTTGTAGTACCATCTCTTTAATTGTTTTTAACACCTCACATTGTCTCTGTCAAAAAATTAGCTTTTTTTCATTACTTGAAGTAAAAAGGTGTTTACTGACTTTGTTATAGCTTGGGGTAGTTGCTAATTTACTCCAGCACCTGTATCTGAAATAGATGATGACAGCTAGTTTCCCTCCTGTACTGGTTTTTGGAAAGTTGATAGCAGTAAATAATAATTCTAACTGAAGCTGCAAACATCACAATTTGTGTCCGTTTCAAATTTTTTCTATAAGTTTCAATTTAAGAACATACAGGTGATCAGTGATTGTTTATTATGTACTTGGATAGAAGCGTCAGCTAAATGAATAAATGTAATAACGTTCTGCATTGCATGTTTGTGTGAACTCGGAATGCATTTCGATCAATAATGATTTCCACCACTATGTCACACTGCCCCCTGGTACCGTCACCACTGTGCGCCATTTTTGGGGTCTCCCCAGCGGATGCATATCTGAAAAGTGCTCGCGCTAATCTAGTGGCCGACTCTACTCTATTAGCTAGGAGATTAATATTGGTCAAGTGGAAGGAGGCTTCCCCTCCTGTTTTTGCACACTGGATTCGTGAGGTTGCGCAGTCACTGAAGGTAGAGAAAATTAGATACACCATAAGAGGATCAATATCAAAATTCTACCGGACATGGAAGCCCTTTA
>JAPMOB010225442.1:0-17026 GCA_029875015.1 Lepomis gibbosus | reverse complement strand
CCCCTCCTCTTACCAGACATGCACTGCTAAGCTGAAATGATTGCCCGCAGTGAAAATAATCTCTTCACTGCTTCTGCAAGACTCAGCACAAATGATAGATTGAAGTGAAAAGAGAGAGTCTGCCTGCATGCCAAAATTGGGAGTGCATCTTAGCATTCCTGAGACCAGTAAGCATACTCTTACAGTTTATTAATATGGTTATCGACCAATTAGCCTCTGCTACTCTTTTAAATGCCAGCAATTGGGTAAATTACCTGCTAGATACAAAAAATGTTTTGTAAGAGGTTGGTAGGACAGCTTTGATGAAACACTTTTATAAAGGACGGATCAATGACAAAGGATGATATTTTCATACACATTATCAAGTGTCCATGTCTGCATGAAGAGCTTTGGCAGGGTGCTTCACCCCTATGGCCTGATTTCCTGCATGTTAGCAGTGGACTGCAGAAAAAATCATCAAAGAGAACACGCATAGGATAAGTTATGGCTTTTTGTCCATATATTTCAGTCTTATTCATAGTAATGATAGAAACATGATCCCGGAGATGCTTGACTTAAGATTAGAATTTTGTTTTGTTGTCTTTTTTATACAGGTGAGTGTCAGGACTTGACCCCCTTGGCAGGTTCAGTAGACTGCCGCACATCAGTCCACTCCTGCATGGTGCTTTGCAGTGCCTGGGTCTTCTCCTTGTCAACTTGCACATAGTCCACCTTTTCATCAGAGGTCACAGAAGATGTGGAGGGCTGTGGAACAATAAGGGAGGAGTGAGATTCTAGCGAGGGTGGACTGCACTGTGGTAGAAATAAGAACAAATGATGTCTACAAACACTACAAAATCATCTGTTTACTTTTCTGTGTGGGCTAGGTGACCCAGGTTGGAAGTCCAGTGCTAGGTAGTCCACGTTTCCACACTTCCTAGGGGCCGGGCTGCTGGTGCCACTCACAGCTGGGGAGGTAGACGCTGGGTTCTGCTAATGGGGACAGGAGGGAGGTTTCACTCACACAGGGTGCAGTGAGTACGGATTGCACGCAAACAAGTGGATCATTAAAACAAAGAACACAATGTGCTCGCCTGATCTCCCCTCCAGCTATTGGGACTCACCATAGCCACATAATTCTCCTCGCTGTCTGCAGAATCAGTGCTGGTGATGCTTTGTGTTGAGATGGGTCGACAGTGTTGGGAGGACATGGAGTTCATTGTAGGCCTGAAGCAAAGCAGACAGGACTGTGAGTTCTTCTACCTTTTGACCTCAGGAAGACACAAAATACTGCACCAATCTGTGCCAACAAACTGTGTGTGTGTGTGTGTGTGTGTGTGTGTGTGTGTGTGTGTGTTGGGGGGGGCGCGACTCACATGGGCCGTGTCCAGGACATGGTGACTGGGCTCTTAAATGGCAGCTCATCAATGATCCCATTGTTCTTCAAATCAAGAGGTGTTGGCTTCGCTGTGGAAAACAAGAGCAGACACTGTCAACAAAAATCATTGTCTTGTAAATAGAATTAACAATGCAGACTTTAGAGCTGATTTGATGCCCAAAATGGCAACTAATACTTTAGATCAGTGAGAACCTCGCTGTCAAAACTCACATTTCCTGTTAGGTTTGAGGTTGCGGTTGATGGGTGGTGGTGTGACATCACTGAGACGGCTCGGTCGGTGACACAGGGAGGCGCTGCTGCCCTTACGAACAGGTAATGTTGCAGAGAATCCTGGGAAATCAAAGTGATGTGGCCCAGGGCTCATAGGGATGTAGATATTCTTAGGACTGTCAGCCTGGGCAGCGCTGAGTGGTGAGGAGCCAGGATTCATGGGCACATAGTTGTCATCAGAGTTGCCGCTGTCTGAGCGAGTTAGAGGGGCTTTGGTCCTCTGGTGTCAAAAGAGACAGACGACACACGACTTTCTTAAACTCTCTGGTCTGCGTGTTGCAGGACAACTGTAACACTCAGTTGGAGTAAATATAGTAGAAATTCATTTTCTGCAGTTCGCACTGACAGAATCTGTCTGAGGAATTAGTTAAAGGGAGAGAGTGACTCACCAGGTAGGAGCTGAACCCATCATTGACAGACTCCACAGACTGGCCTGAATTGTTGAAATGGATGGGACGGTGATGGATGTTAGTTTCAAAGGAGGAGCCTGTAGAGAGAAATCCATATTTACCACTCTCATAAACTTTATAAGGAAAAAGGTTTTCCTCAAGTCAAAAAGTACAATGCTAAACTTACATGGGTCAAATATTGTGCAATAATCATTACAATAAAGGCCAATTTAGACAATAAAGCCTGACATTTCAAACTCATGTTTCTAATGAAAGAAACAGAATGTGAGTGACATTTCATTAAATGCTTCACTGGGTTATAATTAGTCTTTTGCAGCACAGGTGTGTGAACAGCCTGTAACCTCACTAACAAGGGTCACAGGTCAATTCTTGTCTCTGGCTATATGAGGCCTGAGCATAGGCTTGGCAAAGTAGGGAACACAGCATAATAAGAGGCTGTGTATTGTGTCTGAACGTGTTTTTTCCATTGCTTATCAGCCTGGAACGAGACATTCTGGAGCAGGCTGTGTGGCTTGAATTTCATTAGCATCTCAACAGAACAGTGTCTGCTAGACTGGCCCGTTTGTTTCTACTTAGCTGTTAGTGTTAAATCAGTAAAATGAGAGATAAAGGAAGAGGGAAAGAGTGAGAGAAAGAAAGAGGGGGAGGGAGAGGAAGCGCAAAGTCTCTGCATTACCACAAGAGAATGGACTGATCAAGTCAGACTTGCATTTGAAAAACAGGAAACAGGTGAAATGTGCAACTTCAAAAGACCTTTATGAGTCAGCAAAGATGGTGAAGAAACAACCAGAATTAAGGAGGAACATATTAGGAAAGCACTTATTGCATTCAGTGTACCTCTGTGCAGTCTGATGTTCTCCACAGCAGGGAGAGTATTCCTTCGTGGGATAACCGACACTGCAGATGTCACCTCTCCGTTCTGGCTCCCTATTGACTGGGGACTACCCCACTGCCCCTCTGACCCCTGGCTAGGTTTAGGGGGCCTAGGAGGAGGAGCACAGGAGGACTCAGAGCTGGAGGGTGTCAAGGCATTCTGATTCTTATCAAACGTCCGAGGGATCTGGTAGAAGGAGCCAGGTGTTGTAGGAAGATCGTAATTGTCAGGTGGACGCTCGTTGCTGTGCATGGTAGCGAGGGCATTACAGGGCGTCTTAAAAGTGTAAATCTCCTCGTTCTCCAGCTCAGGCTCACCTAGACCACTGTGAGCCGGTGCCTCAGAGCTGTAACCCCGCGGAAGAACATAACAGGCCTCCTGGGGGGAGTCATCATGCACCGGTGACTGATGTTTTCCTGGCTTGGGCAGGCTGTAGAAGCCATGCAACTGAGCACCCATGCCATTCAGACAGTGTGAAAAGCCATGGGAGAGTTTTTGCACCGCAGAATCACTCCCCATAAACAGATTGCTTCTTGTGGCCTGGGAGAAACTGGCACTTCTGCAACATGGACAAAGACATACACATACACACATTAAGTCTTTATTGTGTCCACTTTCCACAGTGCCTGAATGCTGCCTCTAAGACAGACATCTGTCTCATACCTCAACACTGGTAAAAATTGTTGACAATCATCTCTTTCAGCATGTAATGCAATTTCAATGTAATTACCCAAATAGCCACTAGATGGCACTGTAACACTTCAGCATGAAACTTCAGCTCTGTATGTCACACATTTCAAAAACGCATCTCACCATCAGTGCTTGAGCACCTTTATGCAGCTATAGCATATCTATACTCCTTCTATTAAGATGGAGTATTTTTAACATTTACCTGAAAACCTGATTTGTTTATATGTTTTCAGCATGACAGGGGGGAGGGCTTACATGTCAGGGTCAGAATGCTATGACTTTCCAAGTTTCCCAGCCTCGGTTAGCTACCCTAGGGACATGCCTCATTTATTCTGGCTCCTTTGTAGAGCTTGACCTTGAGTGCCAACTAAAGCAACACTACAGCTTAGACATTTCTGGCCTGTTAGATGAGCAATGACCCAACTTTTTTGTCCAATGAAAAGATATTATATCCTTAATGAGTCGTTTCCTTATGTCTGTACTAATCGCTCTTGAGATGCATATGCGTCTTGATTATAAATCTAACTATTTAAAATGAGTAATGCATCAAAGTAATACAATTAACACTGACATAACATTTTACTCTCTCTGACTCTTTCTTTTTCATGTCAGATAACATGCTGTGTTTCATCAATTCTTCTGTCTCCTCAAGATTTCAATCATCAATCAATATTTTGTTCATCACTCTGCCTTCCATCGTTGTGGCTGAATGGAGGCTTTTTACATAGATTAATTCATACCATTGGTCATCAGGCCAGTGGATTTTCATTCTGACATGAATCATACCCCGTCACCAGATGCCTGTCTTAATTAGTAGCCCCACGGAGCACCAGCTAGTGAGGGAGTGACAGAAATTTCTACATAAGGCTGATGAGATGGATTGTGAGGTTTGATTTCCTGGGTTTCACAGATGTCCAACACAGCAGATTTATGTGCAAATCGTGTGGCTGAGAGGGCAGTTCTACCCTGTGCAAGTCTAATCCTATAGAAGTGATGAATTGCAGCCTCAACCTCATTGATCATCTAGTGTGCTGGCTATCTGCTGAATGGCATCCTTATGCTGCCTTTGGATTCTTGGAAGCGGGCACGATGGCAGCAGAAGGTGAGATGAATGTTAATGGAAAACTCAGGAGTGCATTTAATATAAACACTTGGTCCTTTTGTTCTCCCTCTTATCATATAGTCAAGATAGCCGTGCATGTCCATATACATACAGTTATTCATCAAGTATTTACACCTCTTGATATTTAATTGCTTAAAGCCTAACCTGCTTTATGGTAATATATGATTTATGGGATTTGTGTATTGATGTGATGAAATATTTTAACAATATCTATTGTTCTGACATTTAATACAGTGGACTAACCAAAAACATTCCATCCATCCATCCATCCATCCATCCATCCATCCATCCATCCATCCATCGTCAAGCGCTTATCCTGCATACAAGGTCGCGGGGGGCTGGAGCCAATCCCATCTTACGTCGGGTGAAAGGCGGGTTACACCCTGGACAGGTCGCCAATCCATTGCAGGGCCCCAAAACATTACATTATATCTAATTATTTTATAATTTTAAAGGTTTTGGATTTTGGTTTTTGGATTTAAACAAACTGCCAAACTCATTGTAACATTTCTTCAAGATTATCTATTACTCATTTTAGACTGCTTTACTTTGGAATATTCCCTTCAATTTAATATCATTAATTATTGGCACTTCCTCAATCAAAGCACTTGTAAAAACACATTATAATCTTTTCCGCAATGCTTTATCATACACAGACACACACACACAAAGCAGTTGGATAATTTTCCCCCTCTAACAGTAGTTCTAACCCTTGGGGGTTTCTAAACTGAGGAAGCACCATAAACCTGTATGTTGACCTGCATTAACGGATAACAGGAAACTGACACAGGACGTCTGAGGGTCGTGACCTTTACCGTGCACTCTCTGTCTTCCTGCTCATGCACTGGTGGAGGAGGAGGTAGTCCTGGGGCGCGCTGTTGGGCAGGGAACTATGGTGTGTGTGGCGCACAGGCACATCAAAGGTGAAGAGGACTGGCTGGCTGGAGTGGATGGGGGCAGAGGCCTTGCGTTCTCCCGTCAGAGGAACAATTGAACTGGTGACATCTGCTCCAACAGAACGGGTCATATGGTGTAACCTGCCATCTGCAGACAGGAGAAATTGGAGTTATTGATTAGTTAATCGACAAAATCTTATGCTATAGAAAGTAACAATCAGCCCTATATTTATTCCTTTGACTTCCTTGTCAAAGTCAAAGGAGAGTGTGTAATTTGATTACGGGGTTTAAGCATTTACATGACCTTGCATTACATGGAATCTTGTATTCAGTAGCTTTCAGTCTGCTCTGTAATCAATAGAAAAAAGGGATCCACCTCAAAGGAGGAAAGAAAACAGTATCCTTTTTTTGGGCTGCAGGGTGCGAGTTGTTCAACAGCACATGATCCAAGACATCCTTTTTGACCATGGTCAGTGTGCTTTGTTTGATTTTATTGAGTTGACCATTGTGTTGCACAGCAGGACTGTGTGAACAACATGGATTTACAGTCTTATTGCTTCTGTGTGACATCCCTGATATCTGCAGCGAAAGGCTACAAAGTAAAGGCAAATCTGAGATGGGATGCTGCAAATAGACTAGGCAGGAGGCCAAAATGAGGAGGCGCACTGTGCTGTAGGAGTAGAGAGTGGGCGGCCCACTGATCCATCGACCCATGGTGCTGTGTGCAACACTAGCTCATGGGAGAGAGGAAAAAAACTCCATCAATAATTTTTTGCTGATAGTATTCTCTCTCTCACTGTACAGTAAATACAAGATTTTGCTTGAGCATATTAATACAAGAACAACTGTATAAAACAATTTAAACTGGTGATGCAAGTAATGATTATTTTTATTGTTGACTAATTTATTAATTATTTTTGATTAATTAAATATTTTTTAGTCTATATAATTTCAAACAATTTCAAAAACACAATTTCCATGTGTCTAAGGTGATGTAGAATTGTATGTTTGAAATCTAAAGATATTCAGTTTACAAGCATGTAAAACACTACATTTTCCCATTTTAGAAGCTGGAACCACAGTATTTTTCTTGAATATTGACGTAAACACATAATTGATTGTCCCAATTTGTGAATTTCTGTCAAGCAGCTAATCTACTAAACACCTGCCTCAGCCCTAATTTAAATCATATCAAAGTAACATCCCACTTTAAAAAAAAATTCTATTAGACGCACATGCACTTTGCTTATCTCCGTCACCATTTGCACATTTGCAAAGCATGTTATGGGTTAAACTGCCCTTTAAGAAGAAGGCAACATTATGCGCGTCATGATATGAGCTGACAGTAAACACAGCCACTGTGAAAAACAGAAAACACAAATGTGGTGTGTGAGCATGTGTGTATGCGTGTGGGGTGGTTGGAGGGTGGGGTATTCTGAAGCCCAGTTAACCGAATGAGGTCACATCCATGCCTGAGGGGAAAAAGGCCTCTGCTGTGGGGTCTCCAGGCCAGTGGACATCAGTGAGATGCCCCGGCCCACAGCCACACAGGCAGGGACTCCCCCCAATGATCCTCAATTACACCATTGTTCTGAGTGATTCCACTCTCCCTAGGCTGGTTAGGCATCATCTCCTTTCTCCACAAAAAGCTTTGTAAAAGCTTTCACCCAATGCGGTGAGTACTAGACCCACTAACATGGGTAGATATATTGATTTGTTGTAGAAAGACAGTTCCTCCCCTCTGCCAGAGTGGAGAGCTGCATGGAAAACTACATGCAGGCTAGATGACTTAAATGCTGAGGACAAAACAAACCATCAAAATTAAAATCTAATCTTGTTAATTTTCATGGAGTGTGTGTGCACATAAGTGGGGGTTTCTGTGTGCCCTAAATGATTGTTGACTGTCAGAATCAGAAAGAGAAGATAAACAACTGGTCCAGTCTGCTGATGGAATAGCCTACATGGCTCATCACTGACACTAATGGGTCTGATGATGTATGTTGCCACTGGGAAGCAATTCCATCAAGACAGTAGAACCACAACACAGAAATGGAAAAAAGAGCAGAAAATAAGAACAGTAAAACGTTCCCCTAGGTGCTTCTAGTAATATTTTCTCCACTGTTAATGTACTGTGACACCCAATGTATGGTGGTAAAATGTTCAACAAAAGTGAGAAGTAATTTATTAAACTACATGTTACATAGAAAAGTAATAAAACTGGGAGGGACGGACACAAGTAAAAAAAAAAAGGCTAATTACATGGGTTTTTTTATAGTTATGGCCTGATATCATTACCAGAAACTGTTTTCTGTACAACTACGCTGAAACCTCAACATCAAACAAAGCGGTTATGAGATCCAAAGAGTTCTTCCCACGACATTCCTCAGTTTGAAACAAACACCTGACTATCAACAGCAATGAATTAAAAAAGACCCCTTTGGTTGGTGAACGACATTTGGCTATTCTGGGTCAAAGAGCTCCTAAGTTCATGAGCAATTTTCCAATTATGCTCAATAATACATCACCTTCTGTCTCATCTGCTCTGTGGCCGTAATCTAATAGAAGCAGGCTGCTGGTCTCATGGGGCCAAAATTAGAACCCTGCTGGATCACTAAGGACAAGAACATCTTTGTAGGGTGCTCATTTCCTCTCAGTCCAACCACAATTAGACAAGGACATATGATAATCTAATCTGAAATCAAATATAAAAATAGAAAATACCACTGACCTACTGAATTGAAAGGCGTCTGATGGAAACATGAAGAAAGAGGGGGCATTTGACTTTCCTAAATACAAAAGTTGCACGATTTTCATCAAGATTGCTCTCATCCTTTAAATATTGCATAAAAGATAATCATCTAAGGTACACGCTGTCCACCTGCCTTCTATTTGAGAACAAGAAAATTTTAATTTCCTTAATGGCTTTATATGAGATTGCATAACAAAAAAGGTCTCTGGGTTGAGACAGCTACAATGAGTGTTGCAAATGAACCTCAGATATGTCAAGGTGCTCCAGTGTGGTGGCCTGGTGGTGGGGGAGGACATCGTCTGACATAAAGGTCAGGCACTAGGTTTGATCCCCATGGGTCCTGTCAAAGTGCCCTTGAAAAAGGCTACCTGCTCACTCAGTGTAAGTCAGTCTGGAAAAGGGCACCAGCTAAATGACTTGAGTGTTAAATTGTTTTCTTTTCACTTTTGACTCTAAGTGTATAGATCCGCCGGAGCATGCTTAAAGCAACAGTGTCCAAGGGAAGCCACATAGAGGTCCATATGCATTTGTGGTTAGCAGGGGGTTGGAAGCTTTCCATGAGAATGACATAACTGAATAACGGTGAAGCTAGCTGCAGCAGAGATGGGTTAGGTAGACATTCAGGAGAACTGTTAACACAGAGAGAGTGTGACACTCAACAAGAAGAGGGAAAATGGTGTCCTTGCTCTTCTACTTAGCCTGAAGTGAACAAAGTGACATGGCTGTCTCATTCTCCCTCTCAGAAGAATATTAAGCAGAGCAGACGCACAGGAGCACTCCCTGATCACATTACTCCTCTGTGCCTGCCTGCTCCACAGCATCATGTGAGCACCGCCCCTCGACCACACTGCGACATCAATTTGCTTCAAAACACTGGACTGATCAATCACCTAAAAGGCTCAGGCTTGTCAGGGCCAATGAATTACAGAGGTTGGCTTAAGTCTAAAAGAGCTGCTTATATTCAATGCTCTGACCTCATTTCTGCAAGATGATGGGTGGATAAATACTGTAGCTGAGCAACAGTAGGGTGGACACACATCATTTCAGGTGGAGGTTGAGTATTGGTTTTCATTCTCTCATTGGAAAAAATGGTAGACTTACCTGGAAAGGGTTGTGCCGCTGAATGCAGCCAAAAACAAAAAGGATAATTTACTCTGACAATGCAGTGCATTACAGAGTGGGAACGCACTTGGTGTGGAAACACAGAAGCCATGATAAATGGAGAATGTGTTCCTTGTGTATGCTCTCAACTACAATATACACTAGTATTTTAGTCAGGTTGCTCTAGAGAATACATTAGATTATGGGCTGAATGTATTCTCTTTGATTAACAGTGCTGTCAAAGCCACAGTTCAGTTGGCCTATGTTGGTAAGAATTTAAGAACTTTACTTTTTGGGGAATAACAAAAAAATATCTCCATTGTGGTCATTTTAGGTTTTTACGTTAAT
The DNA here is from genome assembly GCA_029875015.1 of Lepomis gibbosus. Taxonomy (NCBI): domain Eukaryota; kingdom Metazoa; phylum Chordata; class Actinopteri; order Centrarchiformes; family Centrarchidae; genus Lepomis; species Lepomis gibbosus. The sequence goes on along the minus strand of JAPMOB010225442.1, from coordinate 7,187 downwards.
GAGCATGTGTAAATGTTGGACTGAATCAGACAAATCCTGCACTACAGTGTGGTAATTTGAAACCCAGTGAAATAATTATCAGTTTGTTTTGTAAATTTCCCACTAATTGTGCACTGATCTGTTAATAAAAATTTTAGGATAAATTGAAATTTTATTTCAACATTCTGGTGAAATACTGCTTAGGCTGATTGGAGTAAAAATATACAGCACTAAGACTGTTATTTTCAGAACTATTTTGTTAATATTTTAACGTTGACCGCAAGACTATACAATAAGTGGAAGTGAGTCTGCTTCACATTGCAAGTAGACTGCCCACATAAACCTCTTTTCAGTTACATGGATTATCTTTAATTACATTTTTATCTACACTAACACTATCAGCCCTCCAATTAAGGGTGAATGTATTATAGTGTGACAGAAAAAGGAGACCTATCTGATCATTATACTCCAAATTACCATTACCATACAGAAAACATCCCATTCCAAAATAGTTCATTTGCAGTTTTCTTCTGAGAATCTATAAAAAATAAATCTACAAAGATTATTATACAAATAGAGTGGATGAAGGATGAACAACAATTGAGGGAAAGGTAAATGTAGACAAACAGTGATTTGTGAGCCATTGTGTATGTTGCATAAAATCATCTAAATCAGAGACGGAACTGCATTTAGGCACAGCCACTGTTAAAAGAGAATACAATGACCACAACTTTACTTTCTTTCAAGTAGGTTCCTCTTTAATTATTGTTTGTAATTCTAGATTTCACATAGAATACAAATCTTTGCCCCTCTTATGTAAGAACGAGCAAATGGAGAAGTTTTGACAGATTACATTATTACCACAACAGTAACATTTTCATCATTTTGGAAACTGGCAACCACGATGAGGTGTCAAGGTCACAGTCACCATGAGGCTGATTCATTTTACAGATTTTTAAATCATACTGAGATGTACATCTGCAGTCATCAAATCATCAATCTGACTCCACGTCGGATTTAATGTGAACTCCCTGTGAAAGATTTTGTTCGAATAAATCTAATCTCTTCTCATTGCCTATCTCACAAAAACTGCTGAGGCAGCTTTTAGAAATGCTGATTTGGTAGTTATTCCTTTCTATTTCTCACAATCTTAAGGCCCCCTGTTAAACTGAAAAACAATACCGACTATTTATTTTTTCCAAGGGACAGCAAGGGAAACAGACAAATGAAGAGGAGGAAAACAAAACAGAGTGGGAGCCATCATGTAAAGAGGTAACAAAAAAGCTAGAAAAGAGGACTGCTGACAAGTTAAAACCTCATCGCTCAGTTGAGATTATTCTTGTCTGGGTTCAAACAGCTGGGATTGAGCAGAACAAAGCCCATGATTGACGAGATGATGTTCCTTTCATTAGATTGTGCTCAGGGATGGTCCGCTCTGGGTGCAGACACGCGGCACACACCCAGCCATCAGTATCTGATAACAACAGCGCTAACACCCATCAACAGATTGTGAGTACTAGAAAAACATGTAATTCAGTGCGTATGTCTATGTAAGGCAATCAGAGGTGTTAAAATGACTGATTACTAATCCCAGCAGCTGTCCAATTTCTCTTGAAATGTCTTGCTCTTGGTTGCCAGCATTTTTTCAAACTTAACACTCATCAAAAAAAACCTGCTGCACATCTTTGAACGTCTACATTCTGTAGGATTTCTGTATCCCTGGTTGCCAACAATTATTCAGATACTGCCAGTGGTATTGCGGGATGCACGGCAGAGGCAGCAACAGAAACAGCAAACAGTCCTCAGACAACTCTGTGCAGCAGAAACCTGACCTTCCAGTGCCATTATTTCAACAAAAATCAATGCCAACGAAGGGCACTTTGGGAGGGGAAAGGCAGGCGTGCATGTGTACAGAGGGTGAGAAGCCAAATGAGAGGGAGTGTTTATGTTTGTATGTATAAAATATGTTGTATGTCATTGGTCTGTTTTCTTGTTCCTTGAATCAAGCCATATACATCTGCTTAAAATAAGACTTCAGGAATTACGTCTTTCCTAAAGGGTCAGTTCACCCAAATTTAATTTTATAATTGGCCCTTTTATTAACCATGCAGGTTGTTTTAACTGTGCTTGCATATAATTTGATATCCTTATCTAAGACTTCTGTCAGCACACTGCAGGGGGTGCATGCTCTTGGCGAACACTCCTCACAACCCCAGGAGGAACCTCACTACTGGCAGCAGTGGTTGACTGACTGACAAAAGGTAAGTTAAGATCAAGGTACTGATATAACTGATGCTGCCAAAGTCTCAACAAAATCCTCTGAGAAACACAAACACTTCTACACTCCTAAACTTTACTATTGTCTGGCTAAGCCTGGTTAATCCCTTTCACAATAATTTTAGACTTCCCATTGGCACTGCAGCTGTATTAGAACAACAAATAAGACATTGTGTACAGTAAAGAACATTATGGCAATCTCACACACCCAGGCTGATGTCTGGTTAAAACATTTTGTCTGATATTGTATGAAAACAACACGCTATCTGAATAACTTCGTATTTGTGCTTCTTCTATTTGTCTTTGACTGGCTTGTGTAATTTACATAAGAGGAACTTACCTCTCAGGTTGTTTTTTCCAACCTGGTTTGTTTTCTTTCAGAGAGGGAATTCCCACTCTGTTAGGTGACACATTGGTTCAGATCTGCAGCTGCCTGCAGAACCGAGGAAAGGCTTTCTGGTAAAAGGTACAAGATATACCCTCTATATATGGGAGTCATTTCATCAAACTATAATCACAAAACCACCAAGTACAAGATTCTGCATCAACTAATACAATCTCAGCAGGTTAACACAACAATTAACATGTCGCTGGTGCTGCTCCATGAGCACTATATGTTTACAGGCTCAAAAATCAGAGATGTTGTAGGAGGAATATTGATGCAGGCAGGAAGTTCACTCCTTTCACATACCCTGTTTCTCTTTCTTACTCACACAAATGCTCACTGACATCAACTTCAGCATCAATACGCCCTTTTATTGACAGATAGTTTCTGCCAGTCAGACTGGGCAAAAGCACTTTCCAAATGCGCTGAGAATTTCCACATGGCAAGACTGTGTTGTCAAAAATTTATTTGCGGCCATGTGACTGCAGTAACCAGGAAGCTTTCTTTGCTTTTCTTTTCTCACAAATGTACACGGCTTTGATAAATTCCTTTTGGCCAACGCAGCAGACTTGAAATGGTTAGTCAGTTAATTGATCAGTTGATGGTTAGATAACTCAACTAATCTATCAAGTTATTCAGAAATGAAAAATGTGCTCGTCTTTTTACAACGTTTCTGTAAAATAGACTATTTACATCTGTTCTTAACTGTTATTACAGGTAAATTACTTCTGTTGGTACCAGGTAGCTGTAGTATCTACAGTATTATAGGTACTAGTATTGTACCTGTATTATGTTGTACCTATAATACCTGTTGCATTATTATACAACAGGCAGCAATGTGATCAGTTTCCAGTTGTTCAAAATACCAATAATACACTAGCCAGCTTTAACCTAGCTTTTAACTGTTGATGAAAACAGTTCAGAGGAGGTGAGTATTTATTTCCACGGTCATACTTACAACAAACTGATACCACACAAGGGAGCAGGCAGGATTTATTGAGAGGAAGAGAGCAGTGGATCTGCATAAAAGTCAACCACTTATTCCTTGGAAAATACACTGACCGGAAAAGCTACTTGTGCATAGTTGGATTTATAAGGACGGAACGTGTTAAGTAGACTGATCTTAAGTTGTGGATGTGCGTGTGTGATAGAGAGAGCAAGTATAAAATGAAACAAACACCAGAAAGAAGAAGCACATCTTTCTGAGTGCATAAGTGAACAAACACAAACAGCTGATGGTCTATCATTTCAGAGAAGCTATGGGTCAGCTATGACTAGTCTTATTAACCACCTCAAGATCCATGGCTGCTTCTCCAAATAAATCTCTGCTTTTCCAAATACTTCAGACAGCAGTAATGACGTAATGGAGAACCAGTGGTAAATAGAGAAGCTATGCCCTTGAGGAACAGATACATCTACAATACCACTGTCTCAAGGATGTTTAGTGCACACATGGAAACTTTCAAACTGCTGTTCATCCTCCTCCTCCTCCTCCTCCTACTACTACTAATACAACCTACTACAACTACTACTACTACTACTACAGCATTTAAAAATACTGAGTGCTACAAAAACACAGGCTTATATCTTTTATTTTTTAGATGTAGGAATTGTAAAAAGTTTTCACAGCTGGCTGCAGCGTTGAAACACTGGAAGAAAGTGTTAGTTTTGGTTGGTAATGCTCGTCAAAATCAGTCAGTGTTTTGATAAAAATTACAGTCCTCTGGCCCAAATATATTGTGGAAAATCTTAAATTTGCTAGGAATAAGCTGCAAGTGGTTTTTCTGAGAATACAATTGCACAAAGAAGGGTGCTAAAAAATGTCTAAATTTTGCCCATATTTTGTAACCTACTAAAATAGAGCATGAAAATTACATTTGGATGAACATAGAGAGCTAACAGTTTCTGGGGAAAAGGGAAATAAATATTTAAGTGAAAACAATGTTACATGACAAAAAAAAAGCCTGATATGATGTTTACACTAAAGGGAATGTAATCACTAATGCAGCTGTCATGACATAACCCTCTTCCCCCAACACATTCTCCCAGCCACACCCTACTGGCTACAGTTGATACAGTTTGAGATTCATAACAGGACCTTGCTAATTACTGCACTTGCAACAGGGGTATCCTCATGACGTGAGCAATATTACATTCTCCACAGCTGTTTTTTTAGTCCACACCTGTACATGTTGCATGTTACAGATGATCAACCATGTACACAAAGATTAACGTCCACCACCTGCCAGATGGTGGGAAAACAACAGCATGAGTGCAATCTGGATGTGTAGAAGTAATAATATGAGAGGAGTGTATGTTTCACAAACTCTCATGAAACATACACTATATACTGACTATATGAATATTTCTAATGTATAGCAGAGAGACTCATTGATGCTACAATCAATCACCCCTCAGATATCATGACATAAAATAACAGTAACCACACACCACAATCATTCTTACTATTATAGTGGGTTAAATAACCCAATAAGTGATTTGACAATAGTGAATTCACACATACTGCTGCTTAGAATGAGAAGCATTTTTACTACCTTTAATTTTAATTGACAATTTAATATTGTGCAGTAGTTTGTAGATGATAAGATTGCTGTCTCAGAAGCTGTTTCATATGTAAATGTAAATGCTCCGTACTTGTATAGCGCCTTTCTAGTCTTTTCGACCACTCAAAGCGCTTTTACACTACTTCTGCATTCACCATTCACACACACAGTGCGTGGAAACTAACATTCACACACATTCATACACTGGCGGAACAGTTCGGGGTTCAGTGTCTTGCCCAAGGATCCCCGGGGAGCCGGGGATTGAACCGCCGATCTTCCGATTAACGGCCAACCCGCTCTACCTCCTGAGCCATATGAGAACTTGCTTTATGGTGCCACTAGTGGAGTCATTTTTTTATCACTGGTAGCCCCAGAGTGAAACAAGTCAATCTCATCTACAAACCATCTAATACAGAAGCTGTGGCAAAAAACATGTAAACTGTGCAAAAGCTCTATATCTGATACTGACTTTTAAAATGGCACATATCCAGAATAAGAATTTCCATCATCCTGAAAACAAGAGGCGGAGAATCAGACCCTTTCTTTAACAAAACAAATGAAGAGAACAATCCATAACACTCTCAGACACTGGGTCAATTTATTTGGCAGGGATGTCCCAATTCCACTCTCTCAAATAACAAAGATGGAAAAACATTGGCAATGGTATCATGTGGTTGGACCTCTGCTGCTGATTTTTTGTGAAAACTCAGATGCAAGCTGTTTCAAATATCACGTGAAAACACAGCGGGAGACTAATAAAGGGGAGGAGTTATTATATTTTGTTTTACACTGCGCTGCTTATATGCCTTAAACATCAAACATCATACTATATATACTGTGAAAAATGTACAGTGTATTTAGTCTGCAACATGTCAGAAAATTGTAAAAAGTGGCCATCACTATTTCCCAAAGCCTGAGGTGTGGACTTTAAATAGTTTGTTTATGTTTAATAAAGAGTCCTAAACCTATAACCTATAAGTATACAACTTAAAATGATATTAAATAAGGTAAAGCTGATAATCATTCACAAGTGAGAAGCTGAGCCAACAAATGTTTGGCAATTTTTGCATGGTAAATCAACTATCGACAAATCCACTAATTCCACTATTCTAAGCATGATTTTCTGTACCAACTAATTGTTTTAACATTTAAAATCTGAGATCTGAGCAGCAACTAGTTAGGTAACTTCAATGACATGATTTTGTCAGTTAATTTGAACTTTGGCTTAAATAACAAATTACAAAACTACTAACCTGGGTAAAGGTAAAAAGTGGAGAGATCAGTAGAGACAGTGACATGGGACAGAGCAGCAAGAACAGGTCAGGGTTGCCTACCGTGGTTGTCATCTGACTGGTTGAACCCACACAGCTGACATATGGAGCGGACCCACTTATTCATCTCCTCTTCAGTCTCAGCTACAAGATAAAAAGTGCGGTCTGAGGTCTTGATGTCAAACACAAAGCTGTCCTGGAACTCCTTCCTCTTAAAAGTCAGGCCAGCGTCCACCTGCTCGCAGCAGTGCAGATCGATGACCCGGATGGGTTTCTTGGAGTGGTCGTTCTTGTAGTACTCAAGAACATCAGGGTCACCACTCATGCGGCCGCTGCGAAGTATGAACCAGCGTTTCTTCCATGCCTGGGAAAGGAGATTGAAAGGTAAGAACATGACATCAGTACACAAGATGAAAACACTTACCCCGTAAAATCATATGTGTGTTGACATAAAATGATACATTTGAAATACATTTTATGAGAGCAACACAGAAGTCATCTGCATTTTAAATAATAATTTAAGTTATACACATATTTGATTTCTTACTGTGTGTGATGCAGAATGCAGCTGTGGCAATGCACTCAATCGCTGGACTTCAGTTGTGATGTTAATCAAACAGACCTCAGAGAAACTTAAGTCTGCTTACTTGAGGAGATTATTGTGCTTTACTACGCGTGTGGTTGTGTGTGGTTTGTGTGTGTGTTGGAGGG
>JAPMOB010225438.1:0-10186 GCA_029875015.1 Lepomis gibbosus | reverse complement strand
TTCATGAATACAAGTGTGAGTTTTCATGGAAAACATGAAATTGTCTGTGACCCCAAACTTTTGAACGGTAGTGTATGTGCAAACATACCTGGCAATAAAGCTGATTCTGATTTCTTACTACTCTCCAACAAATTTGCCACACACACACACGAGAAAATATTGTAGCTGTTAAATCAGAAAACCTTAGTTTATACATTATTTTCTACCAAATTTTAAAGGAACAACTCAACATTTTGGAAAATGCGATAGATCTGCACACTAAATGAAGCTAAAGCCAGCAGCCGGTTAGGTTAGCTTAGCAAAAAGATTGAAAGCATGTAGCTTAGCTTTGGCCAAAGGTAACAAAACCCACGTACGAGCACCTCTGAATTCATTCTAATTAAAACATTAATTGTTGTTTATTTAATGTGAGCAAAAAGAACAAAGAATAAAAATGACAGCTGGCTTTAGCTGTACACATGAGAATGTGATTAATATTCTCAAATGATACAACTATCGGCAATCAAGTGAAAAAGAGTAAAACTATTCTTTTAATTTTAACCGTGTAAGTTATTTTTCATATGTCAGTAAAGCTAAGTCTAACTAGCTGGTGAGCTAAAATTTCCCATTGAAGCTGCCATTTTAATCTTCATTCCCTATTGTCTCATCCACACCACATTTTGAATTCTCGTTATGTCTGCAATTTTCTAGATGAACGTTCTCTTACTTAAGCTTTAAAATGCTCCTCACAGCAATAAAGTTTGTATCCTGGAGACTAAACAGAGAGCCGGAGACTGAAAGGCAGAGAGAGGCAGGAACAGTAAGACACACGTGTGAGCCTGGAAACACTACAGCACAAACACCAAATAGAGGGCGGAGAAATTTAGTCAGGAGCTGTGTAGGACGGAGACAAGGGCTGACGTGAACCACAAGTGAGAACAAGAGATGCAATTAAGGGCTGCAGAGAGGAATAAGATAGAGCACAAAAAGAGAGAGAGTCAAGCGGTGGGTGACCGAGTATGAAATGAAAGGGGGGAGGCAGCAGTGGAATCCTGTGGATGAGGTTACAAACATGCCCGGAGTGATTAGGAGGCTTTGGCTGCTCTACTTGCGTGAACTGTGACTTTGACCCCTTGCTCGCCCTCCGACATCCTCCCTGCTATTTATTCTACTACGCACCACAATAATAGGAGTATGAGCTCAACCTGTGATTGGGCGGCAAGATGTGTGAAAACCAGAATATCCCACAAGCCCCCACAGCTGCCTGGCCCACATTTCCTGTTAAGTTGCACACTGGGTGAGAACATTTTTCAAAACTGCTAGTGTGGAAAATTGAAGGTGTTAAAGTGGACAGCAGGGGAGCAGATCATTTTTAACGGCTGTAATATTAGATATAGCATCCAAATGCGGTAATAAAATAACAGATAAAAGGTACGAGGGATGAGAGCATTGTCTTTGTATCAGAGACTATTTCTACCAATTCTCTGTTTGATGATAACTGATTTCTTAGCCACTTGGAGTTAGCACAAACAGGCTGTAAACATAACATTGTTGTACTTTGCGAACGTGCTAGCAAACAGTTTATTTGCACATTCAGCAGATACAGAGCAACATAGACCTTCACTTGGAATGTAAGTGCAATATTCACCCTCCTTTTGTGGGTGTCCACAAACTCCACTTTAGCTTCTAAATGCTCCCCTATGTTCACCAGCTAGTCGCTAACCCTGTGGTTTGTTGCTGAGCAGGAAGTGTACTGGGGATTGATCAGAGCTGAAAACAGTTTTTGGTGATTGTGAATCAAAAACCCTAAAGATAGTCACTTTCCAATGACATAAGACAAAGAAAAGCAGCAAATCCTCCCAAAAAGTTTGACAGATAAATCATCAAATGTATTGATTTTCTTGTAGTCCACTTTCAGCACTTAAATAAACGACACTGACGTTATTGTGCAAAAACACGTTATGCACCAGAAAACACACCTAGTATTTTTTTAGCAAAGAAACTAAGCAGATACCGTCGAGTTTTTACAGGGGTTGGCAGATGAACAGGAGAGCAAAACAACTGAGGGTGGACACGCTACTGTATAATGTAGCAATATTCCACCCTTTAACCCTTTGGAAAATGTATTATTCATTATTTTATGAGCTCAAGTGCAATTGAACAGAATTATTCAGTAGTTTCAATATTATTACTGATAGGGGTAATATCTCAGATACTTGTGCAATGCAATGTAAATGTATGGTACGGACTGTATGATGTGTGTGATTGTGAAGTCTATATGTGTTACTGTTTGTTACTGCAGCCCAAAACAAATTTCCCTTAGGGGACAATAAAGTTGATCTTGATGTTTATTATACTAATATTCACAAAAGGAGATAATGATATTCACACATTAGGTCTATCATCTAACCAGTGTGCTTGGCATCTTTGACAAATCAAAATCTTGTCAGACAATCCTGCTTTAATGACATAAAAAAAAATAAAACAACAACAATGAATGGCTATTAGGAAGTCGTCCCGTCCTCCAGCACGCCCACCAGTAGCACTACACAGTCAACTATACATAGACTACAATTGAATTTGCTGCCATAATCACAGTTAGTACAGTAGATATCCTCTTACTGATGTTTAAGGTGACGCAAAGCTTTACATTCAGCACAGTACACTTAAGTCAGGGGTTAGGGCGTTTGACTAAAATTATAAATTGCTTCAGAGGATTACCCAATTACATAAAAAAACAGCTGTCAGTCATAATTTAGTCACATCAAAGCACATCCATCCACGGAGGAATCCTCTGACTCATTCTGCCAAAAATGGTTGGATTCCGGGGAGCCAGCATGAAAAATCCCTGGAGGCACAGAAGGGGAGCCATGCAGGGTTTGAAATGGCAAGTGTTGACTTAAGTGTTTGCTCATACTCCTTGGCAACAGCGCGGCTATTAATTATCCAAATAAGCATCACATTGAGATCCATGCTCTTTTATATAATAGTCTTGACAACTAAACTTTTCCTTTCTGTGAAGACCTCTTATACGCAGTTGGTTTTTCCAGTCCTTTCCAGCTAAGCAGCTTTAAGCACCTCTGGTACTGACCTGGCAAAACTGGCCGCAGTCCAAAAGGGCCTCTGGTGGGGGAGATGCCTCTGACGATGCAGTCAAATAGAAAGCTGATCTGCTCGCTCTCAGCAGATGAAAGCAGAAAAACACCAGCCCCTGTAGAATGCAGACTTTATTAGTGTCACGTTATTTTTTTGCGAACTGAAATATCTCACTACCTGGGCAAATATTCTGTATTTGCTAGAATTTTACTTATATTGTTTGTTTTGGCAACACTCAAAAACCCAGTGATTCTCAGTTTACTATCACAAAAGTCAAAGAAAACCAGCAAATACTCGCAATTAAGAAACTGGAACCAGAGAAAGTTTGGTATTTTTTTCTTTAACAATAGTCCACAGGCAAGCTAGCAGCGCTGTGAGGCTGTACTTACACAGCTGTGCTTTAAGCTTAATGCTAATATCACCATGCTAACAACAATACCAATGCTAACACACTGATGTTTAGCAGGTTCAATGTTTAGCATGTTCGCCATCTTAGTGTGTTAGCTAGCTAATATTTGCTAATTAGCACCGAACAAAGTACAGCTGGGGCTGATGGGAATATCATTTTTCAAGTATTTGGTCATAAACTAAAGTATTAGAGGTATTGCAAATTATAATTTTGAACTGATGATGGTGCTAGATGAAAAGTTGAGGGATCACCAAAGTTATGACAGTTCATTATGAGGGAGACGTTAAAGTCTGTACCAAATTTCAAGGCAATCTTAAAAAAAGTCTTAAAATTTTACTCAAAACCACAACCTGATAGATACACTAGAAAAAACATTTGGATGTTCATCAAACTCATTAGGATCCATCAACTGGACACCATGCATATCTGTACAAAATACCGTGGTAATCCGTCTGTTAGTTTTTGAGATATTTCAGTATGGGCTAAATGATGGACCGACCGACATTGCTATTCCTAGAGCCATGATGCTGCTAACACGTACAGCAACTTTGCTTTAACAAGATCAATAAAATATAGTCTAAAACTGGCAAAACTGTGATTTAAAACAAGAAATACAGTATATGATCATAGAATAAGTGATGAAAAACAAAAAATCCTACCAAACATTCAGTGCTAACTTTTGGTACTTGATGGTTTTTGGTAGTCGGTGCCACAGACACATTGTTCCACAAAGGCATTGAGGTTTGTTACGCAGCACTTGTAATGGCTGCTGCATTTCATATTAAGTCACAAAAAATCTAACTTCCTCTTAATTGCTCTCAGTTCATCCTTGACATTAATTTACATTTCATCAAAAGTGAATCCAAAGGCTAAAGGCCGTGCTCCCCAGAGGTCTCTGGCAATACAACTGGCTGTCCCTTACAAGGTGTCACCAACAAAAGGGTCATTAAGTTGCCCTATCCCTGAGACCACCCATGTCAAGGCAGGCCTAAATAACATTCCCAACACTGCCCTGGCTGTGAGCAGGTCAAAAGGTTTGCAGTAAAGTTTGCACACGTCAAAATTGAAGATGTATTGCCTGCCTAGTGCTGTTTTGATATGGATCTCTCCGCAGGTACATAAACTACTTAGGTTACACTGAATTGTATCTCTACAAATCTTTGTACTTATGTCATGCTTATGATAGCAGGTGACTGAACATCAGGTGCACTGCTAAAAGCTACAGTACAGAAAAAAAACAAAAACACAAGGCACAGATGGCAGGGCTTGTTTAGATTACAATCCAAAACAAATTCTGTGTAGGAACAAAAACAACTGAAGAGGACACTTCTGGTCTCTCACAAAGTGATAAAACACAGTACCAATACAAAATAACACAACTTAACACGTAAATGTAAATTAGCTCATATATTCACTGAGAGCCAAACCTGGGATTTTTATTCTTACAGCATCCAATCCATCCACGCACAAAAACATTGAAGATGCTTTTCTGTCTATTGACCAGTCAACAATGTCTACAGAACCAGTCCCGGCTTCCCTCAGAGGTACTGATATACACCTTCTCCAACACATTAATTTCTTTTTTTCAAATAAGTAACTTTATATAAACATTTTAATCTAGTCAATTCACACCCAAAAATAGAATTATCCCCAAAGCAATCCTAAAAGAGGACTAAGTGCTATTAAATTACTGTGACTTTCTTTAAAGCAGCACAAGTTAGAAACACAACACTAACATATTATCACTACTAAAACATGCTAGAAAACAGTTGCCTTTTTCACACATCCAGCAACATTAGTATTCAGCTGAAGTTGTGTTTGTCCAATATTTAATCTTCTTTTAGCTCCATTTTTGGTCTCTACCAATTCCAGAGGGAAGTATCTGGGTCTTCAGCCACTAAATGCTCCACTAAGTTCACTAGCTAGTCGCTAAATATGTCTGTCTGCCGTTTGGTGCTGCGAGGGTAGTAGTGTATTTTAAGTTTTTTTTTTAAATGATAACAGCTGACTGCCGCATATGGAAATGATGTTGATGAGATCACAGAGTGAACAAAAACAGTGAATTTGGGCGCTGCAAAACCAAAACGGTGAGCCGAAAGAGGTAATAAATCTTGTTAGCTGTGATGAACTACACCGCTGGGCAGAAATTCTCTGCAGGTTTGTCACTTCAAATCTCCTTAACATCACACAAAGTCATTTCATCCATTCTCAGCACAAAAATATAGATTGGTGCAGCTTTAAAATGTTCTGTTTGTGCTGTTTGAGGAAAATCGGTCATTCTGATCATTCAAGAGATTAAGAAACAGTATAACAAATAGGGCTACAACTAACAATTATTTTCATTATCCATTAATATTTTAGCAAAAGTTCTATTAAAAGGTCAGAAAGTAGTCAAAAATGCCCATCACTATTCACTCTTCAAACTGCTTGTTTCTGTCCAAAACCAAAATATAAATGATAAATTGTTAAAATAATTAATATTTAATCTAGTCTGATATTCTAGTTTTTAGTGTTAGTTGAGTTTCTAGTTATTATATTGCGTCCTTATGTTGTTTGTTTTATTTTGTGATTCATGTGTGACTTCTTGTTGATTCATTTCCCATCTATCATTGTCCATATGACTAATAATTGTCGCACTTACTGTATATCAGTGTGAGATAAGTGTTTATACACACAAGAATACAGTAGATGCTCCAAAGAGCCCTTACACACATCTCCTGACACACCACATCGCTGGCTCCTTTGCTCGCATTCCCTACTGATAAACTAGAAACCTTGGAGGATAAACTATCAAGCTGGACATGGTCCTGCAAGACAAGAGGTCGGACAAAAGCAGCTCTCAGATCTACAGCTGCTTCAACCAGAAGTGAGAGGTCCAACACTGTTACACCACTTATCCCTCTGCTGTGTATAAACTTTGCTGAGAGATTACATGTCAAAGGAATGCACGCCCTTCAACACAAACATTTAGACACAACTTCATGACCCTGCCTTTGCTCATTGTTTGTACATAAAAGTGTACGTGATTTCTGACCGTCTTCATATAATGTGAGATCCACTGCTGAAGATTTAATGGAGCTAAATAAATCACAAATCACATTCTGAAGTGTCATATTTCCAGCGGGGTCGTCGTGTGTCCACAGCGCTCTGATGTCTGGCATTCCCCTCGTGTCTGTCCCTGTCCCCTCCAGGTGTTGACATACGCTCCTCTCTACTTTAATGGTTACTGTCTATTCCAAGATGTAAAGTGCGGTTTACCTTATCACGGACACACACACACCCAGCTAGGACTGTTATAAAATGAGCTTAGTCATAACTCTTGCTTCTCAAAAACAGCTTCTCTGGAGTGACGCATGATGCTGAAGTTTGAATTTTAGGCACAGTAGGGATGATCCTGCACAGGCTGAATAATTCTCCTCCAGCTGGTTTCTTGTTGTTATGAAGCAGCTGGTTTTCTAATGCCCAATCCACCAAGTCGGAGCAAAACTATTAATAAACGAGAACGAGTGAAAAATAGTTTACTGCCATTTACATCATATGCTTGCTATTACTCGTTGAGGTAAATCAAATTACCAATAATGTCCCACTATTTCAGTTTTTTGAGTCATATTCAGATTTAACTGCAATCACATGACCAAAAGTATCTGGACACCCAAAAGCATTGCATGATTGTTACTCCAACACTAGGGGCATGAATCTGCTGCTACAGGCCTTCCACAAGATTTTGAAACCAGGGATTTACTCCCATTCAGCTACATGAGTATTAGTAAGGTTGTGTACTGACTGTTGGCCAACGAGGCCTGGCTCAGTTAGTGTTTTACTTTATTCCAAAGATGTTGGCTGGGGTTGAGGTCAGGGCATAGTCAAGTTCTTCTACCCCATATGCCAATAATTTTGTAAACAACCTGGCTTTGTGCAGAATGGCCTTCCCCAAACTGTTGCCACACAGTTGGAAGCACTCTATTTTCCTACAGAGGGATTCCCTATCAGGGCACATCAAGGGTGTACTTCCAGTTAACTAGCTAGCAAGCAAACCTATTACAAGTACAAAAAAGGTATATAAGTCAATAAAGGAGAGGGAAAAGGCAAAAAGCATTAATACCAACTCTGGGTTCACATGGGCAGTTAGAGATTCTCCAGAGATGCCTGAAACCATTTTGTAAGAAGGTGGGGGAAAATACAGTTGGGAAACACTAGTCTAAACCATAATTGCACACTGTTTCATTAAGATTTCCCTTAATTTGAACTAAGTGAAACCATGAAAAGCAGCCCTAGACAAAAATGACAGGAAAGTATGTTGCACATACATGACTGTACTGGGAATCAGACTCTTTCACAGACATGCTGAATGGAAGCTACAAATGGATCATCTCTAATCACAACCGGTGATTATTTGCTCTGTTTGAGAAAGACACAAGCAAAACATGGCTCAGATGGCAATTTAATGAGCTATTAGCTTCTTGTGGTGCAACACAATTTTACTCAAGAGACTTTATTGTCATAAGATGATGAAGACCGTGTTTAACATGGTTGCACGATTGTTAGTCTTTTCTCAAAACCACACTTTGTTTGATTTTTACTTTGTCTAAAAGGATTTTTTTTCTCTCTTCTTACTTTAATCTCTTTAAATTTTATGTCTCCATTATGCTGTTTATGATCTGTTTTCTAATCCTTCCATGCAGTCAAATACTCATTCTTTGTGGTATTGAATCATAGAAAAAAAATGTACTTGATGTCCAATGTTCATTAATGTTAGCACTGTTTTTTCAGTTCCCCTCATGTTAACCAAACACGAGAGTGCTCTTTCAGCCTAATAACAAATTATCTTGATGCCTTGAAGAACCATCTGTCAAACACAACATAAACATTATAATAGCTAAATAGCCAATTTACCTAAAATAAACTGATCCGAATGCAGCATAAAAAAACATAAAGAGCTATAAACTTACAGTAACCACATCGTGTTCCTCCCTCGAACACAAATCCATTGGGTACAGGCCCATATCTGCGCAGGTCTGGAAGATTCCAGTGGCCGATAATAACAGGAGGGACGTCCCGGGCCAGAGCCAGTAAGTTGTTGCATAAATGAAGAGTTGCAGGCCCACTTTCTAACTTGGTCCCTGGTAAGATTCCAACGCTGAATCTGTGAACTAAGTAAAAAGAGAAATTAGTACAACAATGAAGAAAAACCAATGACTGAAACTTGAGAATTATACAACAATTCTCATTTTATTTTCAAAAGTAGAGAGACTTGCATCAAGTCTGCACACTCATGGCTTTGTGATGCATTGACATTCCCTGTAGTGAGGTGTGAACAATACAGTTTAAGTCATGCAAAAGCAACGGTCAATGTAAAGGAATCGTTTGAGATTTTGGGAAATACATTTATTATCTCCCTTGCTGAGAGTTACATGAGAAGATCTTTGTCTGTACTAAATATGAAGCTAGAGCAAGCAGCCAGGTAGCTTAGCTTAGCTTAGCGTAGCATAAGGACTGGAAACGGGGGAAAGCAGCTAGTCTTGCTCTGTCTGTATCTCCTCTGGAAAGAGCCCAGCTACTCTTTTACCCTCGTTTGCAGTCTTTATGCTAAGCTAGGCTAACCGACTGCTAGTGGTGGCTTCATAATTACTGCACAGAGTTATGAGTGGTTCTGCTTTAAGTGTACTTCTCAAAATGTCATTATGTCATTGGTTAGAGTGTAGTTTTCTTGATAAAGACATGTTTTAGAAGTTTTTGGGTTCACTTTAGGATTGCATACCTTAACAATCAAGATTTAAGCAGGTTGACAGTAAAACTGTCCAGATTTTGGTTAGAACCCATGGGCATGAAGGGGAAGAGAGCCACATTTGAAAATAGCTGCAGTAAGGCTTTGCAGGGGATTGAAAACATGCTGTCTTTACACAGTGATTACTTCAGCACGGATTTAATTTCATTCTCTAATAAAAAAGGAGAAACAGCTGCACAGAGAATGAAATCAGCGAGCTGAGCTTTGAACACAACTTTCTCAGATCTAAAGCCCAATGCAATCAACCAAAGCCTGTCATAAACATCTGTGTAACTGAGCCAGTTTACTGTTGCTCATAAGAAACCAAAGAGGAAAACTGGATATATGCACACAAAATTTGCATTTCCGGCAGAGAGTTTGCAGAACATTGTCCAACGCATACGTGGAGTTCCACAGCAGTGCTCAGCCTAAGGCCACGTTTACACATATCTGGGTATTTAGAGAAACGGATATCCCCCCCCCCTCCGTTTTCAATAATAACATCGTGCACACAACATCTTTTTCAAAAAAAGTTGTCGTTTACATCATCGTGTAGGGAGAAGGATAAAGCCATGCAAGCCAATCAGACCGCGGTTCGCCCAGGTCGGATCTAAAACCGGCGGCGGCGACGTTGCCAGGCAACATATCTACGTCTTCAAGGGAAAGCTGAAGTGAAAGTGCTGACCTCCGTGCACTCCTTCGCCTCTGCTCCTCAATATAGTACTGTAGTTGTACTTTCAAATGCAAACAGGCCAAAGGGGTTTGCACAAAAGTAAAAATGAGAACTACCTTAACAGCATCCATTATCAGTAACGTTAGCCAAACAAACTGTAAACTTAGGGCGCTCACAGGACGTTTAGCATTTTCTGGCGCATAATGACGTTTGAGAACCTAAAACCCCGTTTCTCCCAGTTTACACGGCAACACATAACCGGCGT
>JAPMOB010225437.1:0-20550 GCA_029875015.1 Lepomis gibbosus | reverse complement strand
CCCCCCCATCTACGTTAGTACGTTTTATAAAGTCACCCAAAAGACACAGAACTCGTCTTTTTTCCCTATTTCCCCCCCGCGATCTGTTATCACGGCAGCAGGTGAGCCGCTTGTTATCGGCTACCAAATTTTTAACCCAGTAAAGTCTGTGCGAGTGAACACATGCACATAAGACGACCGTTATTCCCAAGCGCGCGGATGTGCGCACGCCCCTGATGCCATCGTCCTTCCCGATGTTTCAATGTAGACATCATTCAATGGAAATTTTGGAGACATCGACCAACCCTAATGTAAACATTTTCTAGTATAAAGTGAACTGAGGCGTACCATGCATGCCTGCTGTTCAACAGGTGCACCATGCTACTAATTAAAACAGACTGACACAGTGGCATCTGCCTGGTCCTAACACAGCCTCTGTGAAACAGCTGGAGGTTAAGTGCAGTGTTGGAGGTGTTGATAGTTGTTAGGTTGTTGGATGGGAAGGGAAGAGCATCATTTGTTTACCGTGTTCTCTCTCTCACACACACTCACACTCACACACACGTTGGCAACATTCCAATAATTAGCCCTGGGCTCTGACCTTTAGGCTGCAGCGTGTGTATGTGTGGAGTGAGGGGGGGGGGGGTTCACCCCAGCCAGCATGTGCATGCAAATTTACTACAGGAAAGCATTCCCTTTTGTGTTTTCACTTTGCATTTTCTTGCCTAATGATGTATTCATTTCCTGGCATGTTGATTAATTTAATGAAAGGAGAGACGGGAATTGAACTCATCATGTTTTATGGATCAAAGACACAATGAGATCTGTGCCACTTTGCCCATGTGTTTTTCTCCCAATTAGGCAAGTGGCTGACACTGCCTGGCGGATGATAGGCCCCTGCTGCTGATGGAGATCGATAGGAGGCATGAGATGCCCGTGGGAGTTTTGCTCATTGTGGTGTCACAGCCATCTCCCTGCATTGATATCACACAACTAGCTTAATGTATTTATTATTATCTGCATCATCTTCTCACATAATGTCTGTCTTTTTCCATGGTTCAATAAAAAAATCTTCTTTGACTTAAGCTGTTTCCCACAGAGGCCCTGGATTACATGCAAAGTTGCATCAGAGTACAAGACTTAAACGAATTATGGAGCGGATGAGCGGATGTTGTTGGCTAATTAATGTCAGCTGATTCAGTTTTTGTCCGCACGCAAAAAAATAGTCACTCCATCCTTCACATCTCTTTTTCGTCCAGTCTCAAAATAGCCTGGAGTTTATTAATGGAGGGCAGGATCCCAGGTAGCGTTCTGTGTGACTGCAGTTGTAAGCGATATATTAAATCCAGTGCATTGGATGTGAATATGACTTAAATGGTGAGCTGCAGTGCACATGAACCACCTACTCACAGGGAAGGTCAAATGCTAATAGAAGGAGATCTCAGTGAACTGTATTGTCAAAGAGTACTGCAGGTCTTCTCTAAACTGAATGGGTAAACAGTCTGTCTGTACGTGACACTGCTCAGTGTAGAACATGCTGCCTTGCATACATCATTTTAACATTAATCCCAGTGCAAAAATGCAGTTACAGTATGTCTGTACACATGAATGTGAAGTCTATAGTGTATCTTGAACATGTTGATAGGTCTTTCTGTCCTTGTGTCATTGTACTGGGACACACTGCTAAGCTACCTCTGCATTCGTCATGTAGTCTATGGGTGTTCATTATGCGAATGAACAAATCTTTGATGCCAGGATCAGACTATTTTTTGTCTTTTGAGATGGTCACTGGTACATATAAGGAAAGGGAACGGCTGTTCGGGTGGAGGATGAGCATATTGTGTGTCTGACTTTCATGCAGGAGACCAGAGCTTGCAATTAACCTTTCGGTTTCCTTATCACCGCTAGCGGCCGTTTTGTCCTGCCATTAATCGCCAACTTGACCAATACCTGCAATAATATAGCAACTTTTGTATAATATAGGAAACATGAGAATCCACCCATCACTCGCATCTCAAGTACTTTTCAGACGGGGAGTGACGCTCCTCCTGCATAACTGCTTGGATCCGTCACTGCGCTCCTCGCGTGAACAGACAGCTTCAACAAGCGCTCCACAAGTAAACGCCAGGCACTGCATGGGTAGTAACAAAGTCCTTATTGCCAAAGATGCTGGGGGATCTGGATGAGAAGAGGGGAAGGCTTCTGCTGAGCTGAACTGGGCTTGGATCTGATGAGCAGGAGGTGAATGGGGTGGAGGAGGGCCGGAGTGTTAAAGTGTGATACAGACTTCATGATTGGCTTAGCTGATCGTGGTGAAACCTGATTGAAAAACTAGGCGAGAAAGCCCACGTTAAGGACAGGGAGAGAAAGAATAAATAAGAGAGTAATAGGTATCGAAATTCAGGCTTCACCGGGAGTGGCCATGTCATTCCATGTCATGGTTAGCCAATGTTTGCATGTAATTACAGAGTACATCTCACCACACTGCTGGGTGCTTTCCTATTTTAAAGTGGTAACTGTTACCAATATAGTTTCCGGGGCATGAGTGCACCGTCGGCTGAGACTGGCTGCCTCACTGCAGCTTTCAACTGGGTCATGGATGGAAAAAAATGGATGTGAAACTGCATGTTTTAATAAAGAAGTAACTAAAAGCAAAGCATGCAGTTATTCCTTGAACCATGTGCTGTGCTGTTTGTACACAAGTGCCCGCTTCAGCAAGTTTTCTTATATAGCAACAAATCATGACATAACGTGCCACTGTATTGTTTGCAGTCACACAGGGTCCCCTTAGCATGATGTTCCAGGCAGACCTGTGTTATGTTTCCGTTTAAGTTGTTTTTGCAAAAAACGGATAAAGGGGGCATTGGAGGACAGGGCGATTAAGAACTTTATGAACAGAACTGCCGGTGGAGCATGACTCACTGATGATAAATCAGTGTGTGACACATGATGGTAAAAGCAGTAGTAGGAGTGTGAAATTTAGTGCTGATGCTGCTGCCTGTGATAATCCCTCCATCTGGTTTCCCATTGACATGCAAAACATGCCAGCATAGAAAATGAACTGCATTAACTTAGTAGAACAATTGTTTTGGAATAGCTAATGGCTACTGTTTTAATAGTACTTTAGTTAGCTAAATATATGAAGGTCATAAGAGCAAATGTTAGCAGTTGTTTCCCCTCTTTTGCCAGTATACCATCACATTTTACTATAACGCCTCCCTGGTTTTAGCCGGTGATGCAAAATCAACACATCCTCCATGTTTACAGTTGATTTTGATAGGCCCAGCACTTCCTGGAGATGTTTCTCATTAAAATCCTTTCAGAAGCTCAGAGGGTGCAATCTGTCCCTTTCTTGGTTGACTTTAAAAGTGAAACATGCAGGAAGTGTTGAATTTTGCTGACGGTAGCTTAACACTAGTAGCAAAACAACCAAATGATAAGTAGAAGCTACTGAATCAAATATTTGATAAGTAAATACATTGCACGCTTATGCTACATAGATGTACAGCTCCTGCGCACAGCTAGTCAAACTATTTCATTTTGAACTGTACCTGCATAAAACAGTAACTTAACCATTCAGTTGCTGGGTGATGGTGAACCTGATTAACAGCTAGACAGTAACCTGAGACACAATGCATAAAGGTAATGATTATTATTTGTTCAGTTATTCTTTTGACTTGTCCTTTTTGGTGTTTGTTTGAGATTTTGCAGCAGCCTAATTAATGCGTCAAGATACACTTTGTTGGAACTTCATTTGGTGATAAAGATGGCTGAAAGCATTCATTTGCTGTTCCAATATCACCACTTCCAGAATTTCTCAGTAGATCATTGGATACTGTTGGTGTGATGGACATATAACTTAACAGGAATAAAGATGGCACAGTGATTCACTGTTGAGCTGGCAGAGTGGCACACAGGTGATGTAACCCCTTGGCAGAGCAGCTGCTAGCTTCTGGAGTGTCTCACAGGATGGTCATGTAACTTTGATTAGGAGAACAGTTGTTCTCTATTTACAGAGAACAACTGTAACAGTAATTGTGTCCATTTGTAGAGATTTTCTGGCACCTTTTCCTAACCTTAACCATACCATAGGGACTGAATGTTAAAAAAGGTTTTATTGAGCGTAATTCAGGGTTTCAAAGAATTATCCAATACCATCATTCTTGTAGGGCAGTACGGTTGCACTCAGACACAAGCGTCTTTGTGTGCATGGTTGGCTGGGTGTGAGAGGGAAGAAGAAAATGAAATGAAAGGGAGAAATATATAATATTAATAGGGAGAGAAAGCAACCGGGAGTGAAATGCGGGGAAGAAAGAGAGAGCCAGAGCGAGAAAAGGTATGTGGAGACAGAAAAGTAGAGCAGAGAATCAGGCATCAGGGTTCCTGCAGTCCCATAATAGAAGCTGCTACTAAAAGTCAGTTTCACTAACAAAGTCCCCGCCAGTCAAGATATGGATTTAGAATAGTTCATTGCATGTTATGGATGGAGGAGAGTCAAGGATGGAGGAAGAAATCAGGGATGTGGATGGTTGGATGGAGGAGTATGAAGATGGGTTGGTGTCTGCTCATGGCAGGGGGATAGATGGGAACCAAGGAAGTTGAGACTCTGAGAGCGGGAGCCATCTCTTTATGGATTGATGGAACGAACCCCCGTTGCTCCTGTATTTAAGCAAAAGAGGTTTGGCAGGAGGGATGTGAAAATGGCGTCAAAAGTGACCGGAAAAGGTGTACTTAAGTACTTTTTGTGCGGAAATGGGATGACTTAGAGACGTGGTCCTCAATCTAGTTATGAAACCTAATTTAACAGCTCTACACAAAAAAAATTATTTCTGATGTTCAACATCGAGTAGGGGCGGTGGTTAGCACTGTTGCCTCACAGCAAGAAGGTTGTGGGTTCAAACCCCAGTTGCCTTTCTGTGTGGAGTTTGCATGTTCTTCCCGTGTCTGTGTGGGTTCTCTCCGGGTGCTCCGGCTTCCTCCCGACATGCAGGCAAGGTGTGAGCATGAGTGGTTGTTTGTCTCTGTGTGGCCCTGTGATGGATAGGCTCCAGCCCCCCTGCGACTCTGTATGCAGGATAAGCGGTTGACGATGGATGGATGGAACATTAAGTAGATTTTAAGTAAAAGCTGTAAATTGTGTCTGTGTTGGCCAATTCTTTATATTCAGTGAGTCTGAATGCGTGGTAAGGATGAACATCCTGTGCTCACAACAGTAATTAGAGAGTTGAGAATGCTCCTTGGAACAGACAATAATGCAATCAGAAATCATAATCCATATTGAGCAAGGCCTGCTGTGGGCATTAAACTAGTGGGAACTAAGTAGCTTGTGGGTTTCTAATGAGCAGGGCTCACTTTAATGTGACTGATGGCTTCCTGGTTGATGATGAGAAAATCTTGAAGCTGTGTTTCTCCTGGTAGTGGACTCACAGCCTGCGATGTCCTCTGATGTAGCACTGCCTCCTGTGAAGACCCTTTGTCAGCTAACAGATAGGGCTGCACTTTTATAATAATCATAATTATATCAATTGCGATCACAATTTTAGCTTCCCACAATTAAATGAACATGATCGACTGTGGTATTGCCATTTAATATGCGTGCTACGCTCCTGGAAAACTCAGTCAAGGAGACGATTTGGCTATGCACAAACCCTCCTGCTGCTACATTCCGGAGTAGACAGCTCCACGAGTCCGCATCGCACGTGTCCGCTGCGCCGTGGCTGCCAGAGCTGGTGGCGGCCTTTCTAGTCAATGGTTGGGAGTCCATCAGATGCAGCACCTCCCAGAAGTGTGCCAGACGCAGCACTTCTGCTGCTCCGCGAAGAATACGCAAATATATTTTGACGGACCTGCTGCACAGAGCAGATCAAACTGGGCAGGAGGTCAGAAAGAACAGCATAAAGAATCCGGTCAGTTTTCAAACTAAAACACCCTGTGCATACTCCCGATCATCAATCATGTAAACATGTCAGCAAAATCAGGCAGGTGAAATGCTCTGATTTTGAAGTGCTCCCTGTGGGAGATGCAGCCTGCAGACAACCGAACAAAACCGTGTCAAAGAGAGCTGTTGCTGGTAAGCAGAATAGAAGCCATAGGTAGAAGCACAAAAAGGACAAAATAACAACTAGGAGATGATGAACTTTAAGGACCAATTCTGATGCAAGGATTTGTAATCAAATACAACAAAATATGTTGTCCCTAAAATCAATGAATAATCGTGATAAATAAGCGTGTCTTACTCAGGGACACAATGGTGGATGGGTCACAGTGGGGGACTCTCACACCAAAGGCATGTGTCCTATCCATTGTGCCATCATCACTCCTTATGAATTATAGGAAAAACAGGAAAGAAAGCCAACACAAGAATTAGAACGTATAATTCATCCAGATGGATTGAACTGCCCTTTAGTAGAACAGCCTTTCACCAAGTGTGTACTAAGCTCTCAGCATTGTTTCCACACTACTTACCACCACCTGTATGAGTAACAGCTGATAGGGCATTTGCCGTATATGTTTGCTGCACTATTTTTGCATACCATCATTTTATTTGGAAGCACTGTTTGGATGAAGGGCCTTCATCATGCATGGACAGATGAACATTGCATCCAGATGCTATAAATTCACATTTTGATGTAAACAAGAGGTAAACAATCTTTGTCCAAATACACACACAGAGAGTTAAAGGTTTCTTTATCTGTCTTTACTCTGTGCTTTCATGCCATGTGTCCTTTCAAAGAGCTATGGGTTACTGAAGGGATTACTCAATATTAATATTAAATTATTATTATATTTCTACATATTAAAAGTTCCAAACTAATGCTATGCAGTTTGAAGAATTTGAACAGTTTGAGTCTCTGATCAAGGCAGATGTGTTAAGATTGGTTTTCAAGTTTCCAAGACTTTTCACTCTGCACAAATGTGTTTTTTTTTAGCTTGTCATTTCATGCTATGTCTGAAGGCTCTGAAGTGGAATAGTCTATGCCAAACGGGGAACAGAGCAGCGTCATGAACTTTCAACCTCATTGTGTGCAGACAGACGTTTTGTAGAATGCACTGAAAAATGATGCAACCGAGGCTTCAGTATAATTTGAATTGAGAGTCTACCAGGCAAGTGCATGGACAGTGATTGATTGCTTAAATGCACTCTGTATGTCTTCCCACAGGAGGTTGTGACAGAGAGGATGTGTTCGGAGCCCAAGGCACTGCAGAGGTGTGAAAATGGAGTCCTGACCTCAGGTGGTTCTTCCACTTCATAATCCTTACCCTATTCACCGTAAGTTTTTCATCCAGTCGCTGATTTGCTCACAACAAAGACGACTGTGAAGATCACATAGTCATAAAGGAATGCAGAAAATGTCAGAGCTGAAGATGAAGAAAGTGCAGGATCTTACGATTTTAAAACAGGGGCTGGCAGATATGGATTACGCTTCTGGGACTAAAAGGTTGTGTTATTGAAAAGTCTGATATAAACGAGTGTCTCTAAAGTATTACTGCGTCCATGAAACCAGCTCGAAATGTTGATGTAAATATTGATGGCTGTTTTGATATAGGGGAGGTTTGCAGAGTGCACAATATCTCAGCCATATCACAAAACTAAGGCAGGAATTTCACCATTGGGCACGACGGCCATGGTAGCTGCTCTTCTGTCTGGCTTTGATGCCTAAAAATGCCCATCGGTCACTGTGGTGCCTGCCTATTTTGTTTTTTCTTACTCTGACCTGCCTTTCTACCTCACCTTTCAAATGTTCCCCCGGCAATCGGAATGTTTGAATATGTTCCTGATTGTTGCTGTGAAACAAAGTGAGAAACAGCCTCTTGTTTAATGTATGCATACATACTGTTTTGCAAAAGCGTGCAAGTGAAACTGTTGGTGGTGTTTCATTCAGCACCACGTTGGTTTTGATCGTTTCGATAGGCTACGTAAACAACAACATTGTCTGCAAACACATAAACGGTCTTGCCCCTAAATCTACGAAATTCCAGGTCTGCACCAGACAGACCAACGATTATTCTGCAAAACCCTGGGTGATGTTTTTGCCAACATTTGTTAAATCCATTCTTATTGTTATGCATATCCACGCCTTGTAGTCCTACATTGTTAGTTTCAAGGAAAGACTATGGTTAGAGAAAAGAAATATCTAACATGAATTTTGTGTGACAGGACACAAAGTCTCTTTCCTGAGAGGCAGACTACTACACCACCCTGACCTCCACATGCTGACTCACTGGTGTACTGGCCATATGGCATACCGGGACAAATCCCAGTGGGCCGCCTCATCCATAAGGTTTTCATGGCTGTCAGGCCCTGTGTGTCTCTTTACTGTCCCTCTCTGTGTGCCTCAGAGTGCACATGAGACTGTGCTGTGTGAATGTTACGGGACTGGGCTTACCAGCCAATTTGTGCTTATGTTATGGGCTGTGTCGCAGCCTGCTCCTTTGCTACTTTTGCTGCTGTAAAGCGGACAGACCGTGACTTGGGCAGCACTTAGTGGGAAGCATGGCTTCAAGAAAAATGCTTCCATTAGTGTCACAACTGCCCCAGAATCAGAATTTGATCCATTTGGTTCTATAACATTTGGAAAGCCTAGATGGAGACAACATTTTATTCCCCTTCAAGTTAGCATAAGGCTAAACTGAAAGTTGGCCAGCTTTTCCAGCAGAAGGTGATGTGCTTTCTCCATGAGCAGAGGAATAACATTCTGCAAAAGAGGTGCACAGCAGTGAGACGGATGGACCCTCTTTACTGTTTGCAAAATGTCAAAAAGTGAAGAGGGGCTGAAACAATTAATAAAAGAGGATGCAGGCATTTCAGGTACTGGCTTCCATTCCATACCGACTTACAGACACTCAGACATGTAATTTGTATTTCTCTAATATAGCCCGGACGCTCGCATTTTAAGTCAAATGGCACAGTGTGGAGGCCAAATGGCAGAGAATAGCTGGCAGTGCTGTTCTAATGAAGCACCCAGCTGATCCAGTGAGGCTGGTGGTCTGGGACATGACAGAGCAGAGGGCGGGACATCCTTGGATGCAAATGCTATTTATACCAGTAATAAAACAGGAACGCCGGTTTTAATTTAGCTTCTATTTCTGCTCTTTCTGCTGGCTTTCCAGGAGTGGAGTGTATAATGTGGCTGCTTGGGAACAGATCATCAGGGATTGGCTTTTATTTAAGATTAATATTTAAGCAGTGGGCAGACCACTGCAAGTACACTTTCTTTCTTGAAAATTTGAGGGCTCTTTCTTAGGAAGTGTGCATACTGACCCCAAAATGTCAGCTCCGGATTGTCTCCTCAGGCTGACATGGTGGGGGACAAGCAGCACAAAACCAAACAGGAATGTCCCCTTGCAATGACAGGATCTACTGAGGAAAAGCACCTATTGTATAAGTCTTTGCTAGAAATGCTTTGTATTGCATCCGAAACACCTTATCTATGTTGTGTTAAGTGAAGAGTGATTGTAGTGTGAGATAGGTTTTCTTGAGATGAGATTTTCTTGCTTCCAGTTTGTTTTTATTGCATTTTCTTTAGGAAATGAGGTGCTGAAATGTGAAAGCCACACTGGAACTGCAACTGTTTTTTTTAAACTGTGTTGTAAGAGTCAGCTATTTATTGTACTGCATGAAACATCTTGCTAAAAAATTTAATTCTTTCCAGCACAGAACTGTGTCTCTAAAATGACATATTTAGGACAGTAAAAAACGCAAAGAAACAACTTTTTTTAAGGATAGTTTCAGCTTGAGTTTTTGACATTTTGTGCACATTTGTGCCAGGGCAAAACATGCCTGGAAACGTGCGTATGCCCCTTCCCAAGCAAAGGTTGTGATCTATACAAAACAAACTTCACAGGAGAATGTGCGGTCCTGTAAGTAATCTCTGAACTATGCGTACGCACATAAAGAGGAGAAAAGAGAAACGGCGACTCAGATGGCAGAAGGATGAAACAGTTTGAAATGAATAGGCCTACTATTGTGTAAATAATGAATTGAAATATTACCTGAGTTACCTGAGTATTATAGGCTTAAAGCCTTTCTGAATAATCAAAATCAGTTTGATTTTGATTTTTCCTGAAGTGCACAAAAAAAACATCATTTGAGATCATTTACAGTGCACACAAAAAGAACCAGATTTAGGATCATAAAGAAATCATAAAGTTCTTCTGCAGAAGAACGCCTCAAATATGTTGCACAGTTTAATGGGGAATCATATTAATTAATAGGCTACTTGCATGCACTGGAATTCACTCTCATAAATAAGGAGAACAGGAAGACAAATTACATTTAAATTGATGCCGTTTTCAGTGCGTCAGCCGAGCAAATACGAGTGCATAGTTTCATGTAGCCTGTTGTTATCAGATGTTCGTTGCCTTATCGAGCCCAACGCTGCGCGCCAGCGTGTGGATGTGATGCACTGCTTGTAAAAACGTGTTATGGAATATATAACACTATTTTATTAAAGAATTTCGGTGTCTGTCACATAAAACAAGTCATATGTCTTTTAACTCATCAGTAGCCTCGCTAACTGAGTGGGCTGTTTGTGTAGCTTAAATAAATGTTTAAAGACAAGGGGAATGCATTTGTTTTACTCTCTTTTGAAACACAGGAATCCAAATTAGTACCTGGGTCAACCCGTCTTGCGTGTGTGTGTGTGTCCCTCCAGCCAGTGACGTCATTACTCAGGAGGGATGCCCCTTCCTGCATTGCTTACAGGTTTGCGTACACACAGCTTTATCTAATATAGCTCAAATATATATATAATAATTATATAAGTCTGAATATTTTTTAGTGAGGATTCTACGCACATGCAGTTTTATGAATGAGGTTGTTGTCGTCCGATATCAACACTCTGGCAGGAGGTGGGATGTGATCCATGATCTGGATGATGAAATGAAACCACTTTGTAAGCACTACCCTCCATTCTGACCTCCTATCGTTTAAGATGTTTTATGCTAATGCCAGTATAATACCGATACCCCGCCCAAAAATGTTTTTCATACCTGACCTTAAGGCATATAAACATGACCGACAGAAAATAATCAAGGAATAATAGGTGATTCAATTCGATCATACAGTCTGACAAACTGAGAATTTTGAAGTTGACACGTTAGATTCTCATCACATTACATTTATACAACTGCTTCAAGAGCTACATTTAGAAACAGTAAGAGATATGGGCCAAGGGGCAGTCTGAACAGATGTGTTTTCAGTCTGAACCACCATTGTGGAACTTTGTTGGATACCCAGTGGTTTCCTGTTTAGGCCTATAGTCCTAATAGCTATATTTATGCTGGCCCCTGCGGACAGACTGTGACTGGGCAGCACTTAATGGGAAGCATGTCTTGCTTTAAGAGGTGGCTTCAAGTAGAATGCTTCCATTAGTTTCCCATTAGTTGAAATATTATGCAAAGGAAATGAGCATATATCCAGACAGAGTATAAATGTGAGGCGTGAGAGTGGAATGTGTATTAGAGCAGGCGATAATTCATGTGGGGAGAAAAACAAGAGCCTCTTACCTGCTGCTGAATTTTTCATTGTTATGTGGCGCAATCAAGGACCAAATGTGGGGAGAGGAAATGAGATACGGAGGAAGTTGGCTTTTTTTTAAGATGGAGGACAAGATGCTT
The DNA here is from genome assembly GCA_029875015.1 of Lepomis gibbosus. Lineage (NCBI taxonomy): Eukaryota > Metazoa > Chordata > Actinopteri > Centrarchiformes > Centrarchidae > Lepomis > Lepomis gibbosus. The sequence goes on along the minus strand of JAPMOB010225437.1, from coordinate 8,952 downwards.
TATCTTCCTCCTCAGAGTGTGCTGTTGTATGATGTTGTGCTGCGTAAAATATAAATCACAGAATGTAATAAGGGTATTCATTCTGTATATTAAAGAGGAACTACATCCAATCATTTATTTTAGTGTATTTAACTTCTGTTTACTCATCGCTCATCAAATAAAACTATGGAATGAGCAGGAAACCTCAGTATGCAGATGAAAAATGTTAGATTTTCAGAATAAAAGTAGATAGTTAAAGGTGTGGCCAGTGACTTTCCAAGATCATGATCGAAATGGGATCAGAGGTTGAGCAGGAGAGTTGATGTTTGACTTATACAGCCACCTACAGCTTTATTAATTATTGGTAATTTCCATTCTTCTGAAACCTTGAAGGTGCAGCTTTTAAACAATTTTAGCTAATTTAGCATGTAGCTACTCTTATTTGATTTCTTTCTGAGTGAGATTAGAAGATGGAAATCAATCTGATGTCTCTTCTGTTCAATATGAAACTAGAGCTGGTATCTATTGGCTGAATCTGAATTGCACATGGATTTAGTTGCCTACTTTTTCTTACTTACTTGTTCTGGGAGTTTTTTTTAGTGTAAATACACTCTTTGATTTCTGCCAGGAGTCTTTCCTCCAACATAAAAAAATTCTGGTATATTTCAACCTGGTGTGTTTTGGGGGGGCTCGTACAAAGCAAAGTATACCAGGGCAAGCTGCACAAGCCTCCTACAGCTTTGCAAATAAACATGATTTTTTACATGAATAATTTTGAAGCTTGTCTCTAAGTCCGACTGAAAGTAAACACAAACACCAGCAGGTTGGACCATCACGGCTAACTGCACAGGGGTCAACTTGCTAGCTCTTTGTCTCAGCTACCAATGTCATGTTGGATCATAGTGGGTCAAGGAAAACGTATAACCAGTTGCGAGTGTTTAATGCTGGTGGGTAACAGATATTACCGTCTCTTACATAAGATAGCTTTTTATACGTACATAATTTAATTGAATTGAATCTAGATTTTCTAAGTCTGGCAACTGCAGCAAAAGATGTTCCTACTCAGTAAGCATAGGAGAGCGGTGAGATTACAGAGGGATGATGTCTCTCTGCCTCAGCTTCTACTCTGCTTTTATCGTCTTCCATTTGATTTATCTCCTTGTCTGTGTGCTGTGCTTCAAATAAATACAGTAGCTCATGAAAGAGAAATCTGAAGGAATGCCTGGCGCTTTTCCTCGGAATAATTCACAGGTTAAGGTTTTTGAGTTTCATCATTAGACAGTATAACCACAGTGAAAGATGGATGTGCACAGATATATGCAGGGTGGTCAGCTGTCAAGGTACCCAGATGGAGATTTCCTATGGAGTTAGCCATGTAAGTTATTTTGTGAGTCCTTGTTCCCTGAATCACTACATCAGAGTTAGTGAGTGCAAATTTAGCACAATCCACCGAGCCACAACAGTGGCACATATGGGAAGTCAGCCAGGTTTAAATATACCGTCATTTTAAGCACCAGTAAGCACTAACTCTACAACCCCCCACCACACACAACCTATACTGGGAGCTGAGCCCTTTGAAAATGCGTTATCTTATTCAACAAGACATATAACAGAAAACCTATTAAAGCTTTCCATCAAGCTCATTATCTTTCATCTCTTTTAATTGACTTATAAAAAGCCTTTGAATCTTTCATCTTGATAACCTAAAGCTAATGAGCTTTCCAGGTGTACCATGGTGTAATCATGAAAAGTAGGTTATTAAACATTTTGGTGCAGCAGTGATTTTCTGTCAGGATGGATTAGCTTCATTTCTGGGAGAAGCTCCCCCCATATAAAGGCCTCCCCCAGTGCAGAATACAGGTGGACAGGAATGTTCAAATACTTTTGGCCATACATATTTAATGAGAGTCACCTAGGTCGGAGCTGTAAGGTTTGAAGAGGCTTTAAATGTGTGGTCATCACGCTTAAGTGTAGGCAGCACTGGACTCACACAGGAACTGGTCTCAATTAGTGTTTAGTTGCTCTCATGCATGTTTGGATCAGTGTGGTTGGATCACAGTGACTCTACTTATTGTGACTGTTCTTGTCTTCTTCTAGTTTATTAAGAATTACTTATATTGCACCTTGGAGCTGTTTCCCATACTTTTCACTTTTAACCAGGGCCTCACATATCAGATTTTGATCTTTCCATTTTGGAACTGACAGAAACTAAGACGTAAGGAATAAAGAGGTGTGATCACTCAGCTGTTACAAGTCAGATGAATATGTAGATGCAAGTGTTATTAGACTGGTCCCTGAGAGGTCGACTAGACGCTCCCATCCTGTTAACATTCTGCAAATGACTTTGGGATCAGGGTGCCATGTCGGTGCATCTCATCGGCTTTGCGGATATTGACACAGGGCCTGCATGTGGTACCGTTCTGTTCTGCGCTGTTTGAATTCATCGAAGACGTAAAGCTGTTAAAATATAAAAATCCCAGACACTGCTCTCTCTTCTGTTTCCCAAGCCGGAGTGCTGCGGGAGGAAAAATGATGAGTAGCTATTCCTCTGAGAGGACATCATTGCTCAAATTCACATTCCGTGAACTCAAGTGGTACAAAGGCTGGGTTGGAAACAGATCAGATATCACAACTAACAACAACTGGAAAGGAAATACACTAGCTCTGTTGAGACTAAAGCAAGCTTTGTAATTTACTCTGAAATGGAACATGTGCTAAATAGCTCAAATATAAAATGTGTAAATTAGTTGTAAATGTCAGCACAGCGAAAACCACAGGTCATCATCATTTATCTTCGTCCCAGCAGAGTTTCCATGGATATTAGTTACAGTGACGCTGGTCTAACAGGAACCGATTTCAGGAGGGTTTTCCTGCTCTGGGGCTGGCTGATACTCTATTAATCATAGCTGGACAGAAAGCTATTTGAGCTGAACATCTAATTTCCACTTTCCTCAAGTGTGTAGAATGTGTGGTGGGCAGAGTGATGTATGTAGAACTTTCCGTGTGTGTGTTTGTCTGTGTGTGTGGACATCTATGTTACTTACTATAATTCACTTTGGATGAAAAGATAAAAGCGTCAGCTAAATAAATGTAAGTGCATTTAACCATTTGTGTACAATCAAGAATTGCAAAAAATCAGGCAAATACACCAGCTTCATCAAATATGTGCTACAGTTAGAAACAATAAGAGATAAGAGGGTTTTTTTCAGGCCGAGGTTCAGTCTGAGCAGATGAGTGTTCAGTCTGCAAGAGAAGATGTTTAGAAACAGCTGTGCTGAAGCAAAGTGGACAGGCTGGCTGTATGGTTTGATCACGTGCATCGCTGCACAATAGGCAAGTACCAGCGTCCTCAAATGGACAACTGGTCATCCAGTATCACTTCCTAGCAGTCTGAGCCGAGGACTCCAAAGTGTTCTTAATAGTAACAGCGTTACGGCTTTGCCGCGGTTTGGATCTGTCCTCAGCCCTGCGTCAACTCACTCTGGAAGCGTCTCAGAAGCATTTCAGCAGTGCAGCTTTCAGCCTGCCGCATGTTGTTGACTTATTGTGTATTTGTTATTTTGTGTGCTTCTGCTACCGATCACAGCTTTCTGTGAAGCCTCTCTTTCCCGTTCCCTGCAGGGCTGCACATGGAGCATGGAGCATTTCAGTATAAGAGCTTGCCTGATTTTGCTGAATGGTTTAGATTTAGGTGATTTGGTAAGCTGTTTTTGTGCTTGTACCATAGTTTAGTAGGCGACTTAGTTACATTGTTTGTGTTTATTGTTGATATACAATCGGGAGTCTGCACAATGCATTTTATTTTGAAAATCGACCAGATTCTCTCTGCCATTTCTGTGTCTAACTTACTGCTCAAGTCATCTGCTCTGTGCTGCTTCACGTGTCTTCCATATAAAATAGGCTGGCTCCATATTCTCCATGCACAAGCATTGGCTAGAATGGCAGCGAGTAGGTCCAGCAGCCGCGGCACACACACCTACTGTGTTAGTCAGGCGTAATGGAGAGGTCATGGGCAAGGGTTTGGGTGGGAATTGCCTTGCCTGGAAGGAAGTACAGCTCAGTCTTGTACATGTCGAGCTTCAGGTGCTGTGCAGACATCCACTGAGAGATATCAGCCAGACATGCAGAGATTGGCGCTGCCACCAGGGTTTCAGACCATGCAAAAGACAGAATTTGGTGACTTGGTGTAAAGATGATAGAGGAGGGGTCTGAGAGAAGAACTCCCAGACACAGATCCTCTCCAAGTTATCCTGTAAACGCGCTTTTAAAATCAAACTGTACTCACTCAGATTGTCAGACAACCGCACAATGTATAGCACCGGTACACATCAGAAAAGGACTTGATTATAAAGACACCAGAAAGAGATTAAGAACTTGACTTAGTCAGGCTTTTATATTGCCTATTTCTGCTATGCCAGTTTTCTTTTGTTAATGGGGAAGCCAAGTATATCCTCACCTCAGTCGGACAGCAGGAACATGCTCGATGCTGGGGTATTACTTTTGTAATTTTTGGTTAAAATTCTCTCCTCATCAGGGAACCAACCCCCGTTCTTAAGCTTGACAGGCGGAGATATTGTCCAGGGATAGCGCAAAGAGAGCTTTTGGCACGTGTGCAGAAGACCCTCCCAATCATTCCACCACGCGGTGTGGCTTAGAGCATTGACTTCAAGTTAGAGTGGTTACGCAAAGTGCCCCCGGTTTGAAACCAAGCATAAACAAGACCCTTTGCCGAACACTCAGTATTACATTACATAGACTTAGACAATGCTTTTACTCAAAGTGACTCACAATAAGTAAATTCAACCATGTGGATACAACCCACACATTGCAAGAATCATGCAAGTATATCAACTTCATCAAATATGCAGAACTGCTTCAAGTAATACATTTAGAAACAAAAAGAGATAGAGAAAGTTTTTGTTCAAGTTGCAGTGTGAAGAAAGGAGTTTGAGGTCTGTGGCGGAAGATGAGTTGAGTTTCTGTTTTTTAAGGTTTCACTGGGGAGCTCGTATCATCATTGTGGATCTAGGACCACAAACAGTCTCAATTTTGCTGAGCAGTAGATAGGAGCCCTCATAGTGAGTGAGTAGCAAGCCAAGACACAGATGCTCTCTAAATTATCTTGTAAAAGGATGTTGGCTTTTAGTTAGAGGGTCAGGTCAAAACGCCCCTCACTCTTCTTTGATATGATCGTTTTTGGCGATGAGGCCCGATTGACACTGCTCTCCTTTGGCCTCCATATGTTTGGTCATTGCTGTTACAGTGAATTTGTCCCAAAAAGTAGAGGATTTTGCTTCACTCCGGGAACCCCACCGCGCCGGACTATGTGAGCCAATTCTGGACAACCACTCACCCAAGAGTGAGAAAGAGTTAGGCGATGGGAGAGGCTGTGTCTTTAGCTAGTTAGCTTAGTTAGCTTAGTTAGCTGTCATATTATCTGACTGCACCTTGACTGAGAGCTTGAAGTGGTGGGAGAGTGTTAGTGTTTGTTCACACCACTAACACAGAAGCTTTGGACCGCTGGGATGAAGGTGAGGTTTACGAACCCAAGGCAGCAACGGGGAATGCTTTGTTTTGCAGTTTTGCTAAACCAAAGTATTAATAAAAATGTTAGGAAGATCTGATTTCCTTTGGTGAATTTAAACACTTGATTAAAGACTTGGAACTAGAAGCTATAAATAGTTTTCACTGCTTTTAAATAACCAATTCCTTTAAACCTATGTACTAATTGTACTTTTAAGTGGTCTTAAAGTTATACTTTTTATTTGTGTATTTTAAGAATCGTTCAGTGCCCTTTGGTTTTTGCAGGTGTGTCTGTGTTCTTATCTGTAACTCTGTCCCTCCTGGTAAAGAGTTTTTAAAATTCAATGAGAACATCTGGTTAAATAAAATAATAAAATTAAATTTAAAAAAAACAGATGATATCAATCTATGTGTGTTACGGAGTTATTCCTTTAAAATTCTAAATTGTTTTGGTATACTTGATCCACGGTGTTGTAAAATAATATGCTGGTCCTTAAATGATGTGTTTCTGCAGGGTACTTGTTAGAGCCCGCGTGCTTGACTGTAACTTTTGTTTTTGCGTGACAGAGCATGTCTGAGCTAAACGTGTGCTGTCAATCTGTGTCCTCCAGGTCTGTTTCTGTTGGTGTGGGAGTGAGAGGCGTTGGAGGCTGTGATTAGCGGGCTGAGCCCGTGAGTGAACCTATGGCAGAGAGACAGCACAGTGCAGGTAAGACCTGCCAGAAACACAGAAAGACAAACAGTCTGTGCCCAACTGCAACAACAAAACAGTTAACTGTACAAGGTCGTATCTGGGGAGCAAGCTTTCTGCTGCTGTCTGTGATCCATTACACCCAACAATGCAAGAGCGGCAGATACAACAAACAACACACAGATGATTATACTAATGGTGTTCTTAGTAGAGCCAGACTGATAATGATAACAGTATTTGATTGTTTACACCAGACAAATGTTCACAACCATATTTACTCTGTAAGGCTGTACTTAGGCATAGTTGTGTTTTCAGCTAAATGTTAATGTGAGCGTGCTAACATGCTCACTGTGACAATGCTAACATGCTGATCTTCAAACAGGTATAATATTTACCATGTTCACCCTCTTAGTTTAGCATGGTAGCATGCTAACATTTGTTACAATTTGTTACAGCAATCACAAAGTACTAAAGTAATAAAAATGTTGGCCTGATGATGGAGCTACATAAGTCAGGGGATGACCAAATTTAATCCAATACATCCTGAGAGAAATATGACTGTGTGTACCAAATTTAGTGGCAATCCATTCATCAAGACAATTCACTCTGAACCCCCCAGGGGGTGGGACCCGCAGGGAATGCTGCTGGGGAGTGGCGCCGGAATGGGCACCAAAAACGGGTGCCGAGCGAGCGGTCAACGAAACCAAAGAAACAGCCTCCCCCAGTACCATTTTCTGTAACCCCCAATATATATTTTAAAATAATTTAATGAATATCATACACAAGAGATGAGGACTCGACTTCAGACTCGTTTTGAGACTTCAGATTTGACTCAGACTTGACGTGCGGGACTCATAAACAATGTTTATTTTTAGGAAATGTGCTGTTATTCCCCTCCCTCTGTTACGTATAACCTACCTACGTAACACGCAGTAGCTATCAGTTACGTCCGGTCACACGTGATTGAGGACAACAACCACCGGCAGCTGCTGAGGCATTCATCATAAACTTTGGCATCAAAACTTCATACAACAAGACCCAAACAAAGAAGCACAAAATAGGTTAGTAACCTGAGGTTAGTAAATATATTTAGCTCAGCATTGGTCATCTAACATTAGCTTGTTTCTTGCTTTAGCTACGACCTACGGGAGGTTAACTCCACCTGTCGTTCGTTATGAAAAAATGAATGACCGTTTGTTAATTTACCAAACTTGTGGTGGTCGAGTAACGTCATCATTTACGTCCCGCTGGCTGCCATCGCCTTAATTATTAACACTGGCTGCAAACAGGTTACAGGTTTATTGTTGATCATGTAATCTTACAGTTTTATTTAGTTATAACATTACACTGGTTTGACAGTCTGGGGTATGTGTTAACTTACAATAAGCTGTCATTAGTTCTAGAAGCATTGTACATTAGGGTACGTTGTGCTCTGTAAGTGAAAAACAGGTTACAGTTACAGAATTCCTTATAGTTATGTAGTGTTATAAGCAGCCTGGACTGTCGCAGCAGGTGAGACAACATTTATTATAACCACGAGTGACTTGAGACTTGACTTGGACCCTGGCTCAGAGACTTGAGACTTGTCTTGGACTCTTGCTCAGAGACTTGAGACTTGTCTTGGACTCTAGCTCAGAGACTTGAGACTTGTCTTGGACTCTTGCTCAGAGACTTGAGACTTGTCTTGGACTCTTGCTAAGAGACTTGAGACTTGTCTTGGACTGTAGCTCAGAGACTTGAGACTTGTCTTGGACTCTAGCTCAGAGACTTCAGACTTGTCTTGGACTCTAGCTCAGAGACTTGAGACTGGTCTTGGACTCTTGCTCAGAGACTTGAGACTTGTCTTGGACTCTAGCTCAACGACTAGTTGACCAATGGCTTTAGCTAAAGAGTACTAGTCGATTCTGAAAATCTTTAGTTAGGGGCAGCTCAAGTGACTAGATGACTCACTAATGTCAGGATTCATCTTCTGGGGACCATGGATGTATGTTCAAAATTTTAAAGAGGTAATTTTATGCTTTTTTGGCTTTCCCCTTTTCATTTATTGTATTATATGTGTGTGAATGTGCTCAGTAATCTGCATGTTGGAATATTTGTTTTGTATCAACATGTTCACATGACGTGTGCACTAGAGGAAAGATCAGGGGGCCACCAATGAAATTACTGAGATCATTTCTTACATTGGCCTGAACTTTATAGATTTTATCCTATTTAGGATTTTATGTGTTGTTGTCTGATTTTCATACTCTAATGGTTAGGAATCAGACAGTAGATCATAATTCTTTTTTTTTTTCTGGCACACTACCATCTTGGACCGAGCCGGTTGAGCTGGGATTGACCTATGGTGCACTCCTTCTGATTGGCAGAGCTGAACACAACATGGATGTTAGAGATATTTTACTTCTGATTGCTGCGGCTGACTATAATCTTTAGTGGATTCACATAGCCAATAAGCTGCAGTAACAAGACTGCGGAAAAGGGGAAGTTGTAACAAGAATTGCCTTCAGGCTGATGCAGAGCAGCTTTTGCACTTGATGTATATCAATGCATACCTGTCAAGTATCCCGTTTTGGCCGGGAAATTCCCGTATTTTACCCTTCTTTCCCGCCGTCCTCCCGTATTAGTATTTTCCCGTTAATCTCCCGTATTTTAACCTGCGTTATTAAAAAATAATAGCCTGAGGCGGAGTAAAAAAACAAAAGAACATTAGGTGCGTTTGATCTCATGCAACGCTGCGCAGGGCTGACTTAAGGTGATGC
>JAPMOB010225433.1:0-15518 GCA_029875015.1 Lepomis gibbosus | reverse complement strand
ACCTGCTCTTTATGAAAAGCGCTGTGAGATAACTGTTGTTGGGATTTGGCGCTATATAAATAAAATTTAATTGAATTGAAGTGCTGAGTTACTACTGAACAAATTAACGATTGGATGTGCCAGGATTTTCCTTAATTGAACAAAAATAAAACTGAAGTTATTGTTTTTGGAGCCAAGGAAGAACGATTAAAAGTCAGTACTCAGCTTCAATTGGTAAGGTTAGGAACCACAAACAAAGCCAGAAACTTTGGTGTGGTCATGGACTCAGACCTGAATTTATCCAGCCACATTAAGACAATTACAAAGTCAGCCTACTATCTTTACAGGGCTCAGAACGCTGCTGCTCGAGTCCTCACTAAGGCCAAAAAAGTGGATCACATCACTCCAATTCTGAAGTCTTTACATTGGCTTCCTGTATGTCAAAGAATTGATTTTAAAATCCAGTCGTTGGTTTATAAAGCACTGAATGGTTTAGGGCCAAAATACATTTCTGATCTTCTGCTTCATTATGAACCATCCAGACCTCTCGGGTCATTAGGTCTGCTTTCTGTCCCCAGAGTCAAAACTAAACAAGGAGAAGCAGCATTTAGTTTTTATGCTCCATATATCTGGAATAACGTTAACGCAATTAATAACAGATTCATAGTTAACTGTTAACGTTGGTCTCAACAAAATCCAGAGTTAGTGTTGCAAAACACATTACCACTTTTATATATTAAAAAGCACTTAAAACCTTGTGAACTATAATGCCAATAACAGATATGTGACTTATTTTATTATTTTCCCGGTGTCTTACCCTGACTGTGCTGGTAACCACCATAAACTGGTAGCAACACGGCCACAGGTTCCAACCTCCACCACACAGCATTTAGGGTTTAAAAGCTAAAGTTACCTCTGCTAATGCAGAGTAGCATATTGCATTAGGTCATTAGCCTGAGCTATCTCAGTCAGATTGAGCTAGACGGGAGTGGCTTCAGCAACATTTCACCTCAGCGCCACCCACAACCCACCTCTTTGCCCATTTCTGGATATGTGTGGTGACGCACTGCCAAGATGGCGCCAGCCAGCTCCATCAATTTTGAGCTTCAAAATGGCTCTCGTGAAACCAACGGGTGACGTCATGGGCGCTACGTGCATTTTTATATACAGTCTATAGTTTCAAAGTGTGAAATGGAGCTTTGATAGTTAGGTGGTTTTGATTTTGTATATTTTCCCAGGCTTTGTGCAAATACTGATGGGTGTCTCCGTTCTATTCAAATAAACAGTGATTTGACTGTGATCAGAGAACAGTGTTTGAGGCTTTACTGTGAAGGCTCTTAGAAATTTCAAGTTCAAATCGGTTATGGCATAGCCTGAGTCATAAGTGTACCGTCCAAAGGAGTCCCCACATGGCCTGCCATTGACAATGCACAGACCCAGGCTTCAGACCATGGCAGTTCCTTCCCATGGGAATTTGTGCACTGAATGCACATAGTTCTAACTGGGGGAATAAATGGGGAAATGGATGTTATCTCCAATTATAAAATAATCACCTTGTGTGCTGACAAAGTCAAGTCTGTCTCCAGTCCAAGAATTTAGATCTCCAGAGATCGTTACACACACTTGAGTCTGAAAGTGGCTAATTTCTCTCTCTACGTCAGAGATGGTGTCCTCATGAAAGTAAGGGGATTCTAGGGGAGGAGTATAAATTGCACAGGGGGAAAAGATGTGCCAGTATAGTTTGTTTTTACATTGTTAGCCACAGATTATGGTTTCCTTTTTTGATTAGCTCCATTGAATGTAAAAGTTGTGATTTAAAACAGATAAGTATGCCTCCTGAGTATCTCCCTTGAGTCACTCCTTTTCAGCTTGGTTGATGGGACTACTAACTCTTGGTAACCTGGTGGACAGCCAGTGGGCTCATCTACTCTACACCATGTTTCCTCCAAAATTAAAACATCAACATCCTTTACTGATGTAATGAACTCAGGGCTTTACTCTTTAAACCAAAAGACAGAGGATCTTAGACCCTGAATGTTCCACACAGACACACTCAAAGATTCCACTTCGTCTTTTAACTTAACATTTTCTGTCGTTGAACTAAAAAAAAATTTCAATAGAGTCTGGTGGCTTTGAACAGATACAGTGACTGTTTCCGCTTAAAAAACAAGTCTATCTGTAAGGATCCTTTCCATAATGTTGTCAGACACTAATAAACTTGAATGTCAAACTTTTGCACGGTCCAGCCAGATGCTAGGTTTTGGAGTTGTCTTGTTTTTCTGCATATTTGTTTTGGAAGAGTGAAGCAGTGCTCAGACTGATGGCATCTGACAAGACACTGCATTTGCCAATCAAATCTAATTTTTACCTCAAGCTCATTGCAATTAAAAATCCCGGTGTGATAACTTTACAGAGTTGTAAATACTCAATCTGGACTTCCTGGATTGAGTTTGACCCACCAATGCAATGTCATTGCATTGTTAAATGCAAAGCTGTTTCTGGTATGTACACCAAGAGTGAAAATGTTTAGGAAGCCCAGTTTAACCTGCGAGTCTTTGATGGTGATGTCACAAAATGCCATACTTATTATTTATAATTATTCCAACTTCTTCCAGGTTACTTCCAGTACATTCAATTTAGCAATGACAAAAGAGGTTGGCTTTGGTTTTCACAGGGTTTTAATACATATAGCTGCTTAGGAAACAGATTCTAATTCCATAAAAAACCCTAAAACTTAATGAGTAAAATAAAATGTCAACCTCTTTCTGCAGTCCTGCCAGCTGAGCACTGAGGTTCTCGATCCTCAGGGAGGACTCTCTGAGCTCTTCTCGGGCCATGTCGGCTGATGCTCCATTCATCTCAGACAACCGACGCAGATCCTCCAGCTGGAGACAAAAACAGAAGGTACGAGAGTCAGCAACATCAACACAGGTTTCTTCTCATCATACCCTAAAAGAGGAAGTGCGCAGTGTCAGACACTTCCTGACAGGAAGTTAGTATAGTGCTGTTTGGTATGTTGGCTTTCTTACACACATTACTTAGTTTCACTAGATTATTATGATTTTAACTGAAACCAGAGAAAGCACATGATTTTGTTATTACCACAAGGAGCTGGACTATCTGTGTTGTCCGACATATTGATTGCTGCCAATTAATAATCTTCATTTTATCTGATCTTGTCTTAAGGATTTTTGTGTTTTCATGAATAAAAAAGAAAAAGCAAAAGTCAAAAAGAAAAAACCTCGACCTTAGTCAAAACAACAAAATAGCCTTTCTTATTAATGCACTGTATCTAACCATAACTTCATACATGTAGTCATTTAGTGATGACAAAACTTAAACCTGCAGTGCAGAACTTTTGTCTCCCCCGTCTGACAGTGAGAGTAATTTCAAAACACTGTGCACACGTGCTTATGACAGATAGGCTCTGTCATACTGCTGCTCTCGCTCCAGCTGCTCCCCGCTCAGCTCTGGCAAAGCAATTATTGCTGATTGGCATAAAACACATCACTATTAGTTCACCAGTGCAGGAATGCTGCCACAGATAGATATAAAAAGCTACATGGTAGATTTACTTATCATGGATGTATGGATGGATAGAAAACATACAACGCAATAAATACGCATGAGGAAGGTTAAAACATAATATACAATTGACAAATGTCCAAATATACATTCATTCAAACTAGTTAAAAAGTAAAAAATACTTAGATATATTAACTAAACTATATTAACAAAAGTTTTAGGACACCCCTCAGATTCATACAATTCAGGTGTTCAGTCACTTCCATGGCCACAGCACCTAGGCATGCAGACTGCTTCTACTAACATTTGTGAAAGAATGGGTCGCTTTCAGGAGCTCAGTCAATTCAAGCGTGGCACCGTGATAGGCCACCAGTGCAAAAAGTTTGCATTTGTGAATTTTCCTCACTACTAAATATTCCATGGTCAACTGTTGGTGGTATTATAACAAAGTGGAAGCGATAGGGAACAACAGAAACTCAGCCATGAAGTGGTAGGCCACATAAAATCACAGAGCAGGGTCAGCGCACACTGAGGCACACAGTGCGCACAAGTCGCCGACTTTATGCAGAGTCAATAGCTGCGGACCTCTAAACATCACGTGGCCTTTTAGGTCAAGAACAATGCATAGAGAGCTTCGTGGAATTGGTTTCCATGACTGAGCAGATGCATCCAAGCCTTACATCACCAAGTGCAAGGCAAAGCATTGGATGCAGAGGTGTAAAGCAAGTCACCACTGGACTCAGTGGAGTATCTGGAGTGACGAATCACGCTTCTATTCAATTCAATTTTATTTATATAGCGCCAAATCACAACAACAGTTATCTCACAGCGCTTTTCATAAAGAGCAGGTCTAGACCGTACTCTGAAGTTATGAGCTTCTGTCTTGCAATCCGACAGGCGAGTCTGGGTTTAGCTGCAAGGAGAAAGGTACTTGCCTGTCTGCATTGTGCCAAGTGTAAAGTTTGGTGGAGGGGGGGTTACAGTGTGGGGTTGTTTTTCAGGGGTTGGCCACTTAGTTCCAGTGAAAGGAACTGTTAATGCTTCAGCATACCAAGACATTTTGGACAATTTCATTCTCCCAGGTTTGTAACTTTTGGAATGTCATTGACCTTCATGTGCATGTAACGGCAGGTGACAACAAACGTTTGGTAATATAGTATATGTCTCTCAAACTACATCTGTGCAAATGTGTGTCTCCTCTCCCTGTCCAGAGGGGAGTAATTGCAGTGGGCAGGAATGACTTCCTGTAGCTATCTTTTACTGCGGAGATGAAGGATTCTCCCACTGAAGAGACTTTGTTGTCCGGCAATTCGTTTAATGCAGATGATTTTAAGTGTTATCCATAATTTTGAGCAGTTTGTGCAACATCTCTCTCTCCACAACTGGAAAGGCTCCAGGGCAGTCCCCAGCACAGAGCCAGCCCTCTTGATCAGCTTGTTCTAGCTCCTTTCACACAGAGATCCCACAATAAACCCAGAAAGAATGTCCACAAATCAGCTGCATAATCCTACAACAGCGTGTGCTTTCACATAGCAATCTGGCTTTCCGGGATAGACCCTGAAAAAGAGGCAGTAACCTGTAACACAGCAGCCTGTTCCTGCATGCCGGCTTTGATTTTTCACACAGACATCATTCTGGCTCTGTTACTACCAACATTCCCTGCTCAGAGGCAGATCAAATCGAGCAGCGAGCTGGCATATTGGCGTAATATTACTAGAAAATAAGGTAGCGTGAAAGAACCCTTAATGTCACGGGTTCTAATGCTGCTGCCCTTTCTGTAGACAGCCTGAGATTTGTGTATGAGTCCTGGTCCTCATAAAGTCAACCACCATCTTCTTCGTGTTGGCCACATTTAAGATGAGCCGATTATTCCCACACCATGACACAAAGCAATCCCTACCACCTACCACTGACTCACCACACAACAGCAGAGTCAGCTGAGCGTTTCTGCAGCTGACAGGACTCAAGAGTTTTACTGCAAGTCTGAGGTGTTTAGTGGAAATTGGAAAGGTGAGAATACAGTCCCCTGTGATGCTCCTTTTTGAGGTATCTAACTACATCTTTTGGAGCTTCTCCCACAGTGGTATAGACAGAATTGTGTAAAAGGCACTGGAGAAGTCTAAGATGATGATCTTCACAGTATTTCAAACCAAATCCAGGTGAGAGTGGGTTCGCTAGAGCAGGTAGATGGTGGGATCCGCAACACCCACCTTACGGCAGTAGGCAAACTAAAGTGGATCTAGGGAGGTGATCACCTGAGGTCTGAGATGAGCCAAGACCATTTCCTTTCCAGATTGACATGGCGGTTGTCAGGGACAGGATTACCATTATATTAGTTATCTTGAAAAGGGAAAAGTGACGACACTGTCTGACTATCTGCACAGCTGTGATGCAGTGCTGACTAACTGAACAAGCTACGTGACAACATGCTTTCTGCATTATGTTCTGTAAAGACATGTTTTAATATCGTAAAACATATATGGCCAGTACAAAAATATCTGTTATAGGCCTTTCTCTCTCTCTATCAATTCCATTCAAATTATCTTAATTGGCATGAATGTGTAACAATATTGCCAAAGCATCATACAAACTACACTTCCTGCAGCACAGTTTGCCACATAACAAAATGTGAATCTGACTACTTTGTGAATGCACTGCATACTGATACCATAACCTCAGAGCCAGTCTTGTCTACTGTGGCTTTAAAAAATGTCAAATTTTCACCTCCTTGTGCATGCTCTACATCCACCTCTACCCATCTCTATCTATCCCTATCTCTATATATCTATAGGCCCAACAAATCGCTCTAGACGCATCAGTATTGGACCTTACTAATACATGTGTGGCTGAATGCAAACAAATCCAATCAAATTTATTGAAATGACTCATGAGCCACGACAGAAACTATTATATTTACTTGCTTTCTACGTAAATTCACTGAAGGAGACAGTCATTTCACATTCCTTCTGTCACAGCAGGAACAAACAGAAGACTTATTTCAGTCAGCTCTTTCACATGGAATGGATTATTATATGAATGGAAAATATGTACTGAGACAGTGTGTGTTAATACTTTGGCCAGGTAGGTGCTCTCCATGTTGTCCTTGTAGATCTTGATCTGCTCCTCATTCTGAGTCCGCATGTCAGTAAGGGCCTGAGTCAGTTTATATTCATATTCCTCCTTCCGTCCAGAGTCCACCTCCACCAGTCTCGTCTCATACCGCTGCCGGGCCTCCTTTACTTCCTGCAGCAAAAAATACAGGTTTCCCACATAACAAAATGTGAATCTGACTACTTTGTGAATGCACTGTATAATGATGATGCTGATGCCATCACCTTAGAGCCAATCATGTCTACTGTGGCTTAGGAAAATGTCAAATTTTCACCTCCTTGTGCATGCCTTTACGGAAGTCCATTTCCTCGGTCAGACTCTGGCAGCGGTTTTCCAAGTCGACACGCATGAGCATCTCATCTGCAAGGTGCTTCTTGGCCTGAGCGAGACGTGTATCCAGCTGACAACATAGAAAAACATCAGGTGGAGGTTTGAAAATAAGTTTGGTGAATAGAAAAGGGTTTTCAATTTCTGCCAAATGCTGAACAACTCTCCAGACAAAAAAACAGCCATAGAAGAACTTGAGATGCAACCATAAACAACATTGTTCAAAGGAATATCACCCTTATGCGACTTCCTCTGTTTGTTTGTATATACAACCCTACTCAGTGGTAGAGTTTCCAGGATTTAAGCATACAGACAAAGTTTTTGTGCCCTGCTACAAATTCTTCAGATGTGCATTTTAGTCAGTCAGTTGTGTTTGCCCAGCAGCCTATAAATGAGTGCAAGCTGCAGTTTTCAGGAACTGACAGGTCAGAGTCACTGAAGGGAGCATTAACACGTAAACCTTGGTGGGTACAAGGCGTTGTTCAATAAATTATTAATTAAAGTCCACCATCCTCCGTGTTTTCAGCATCACAGAAATCAAAGCGCACTACCAATGAGCCACTGTGGAATGTTCACAATTTTCAAAATAAATTACAAAAATGTTTCTTTCTTAAAAAAAAAGAAAAAGACAAATAAGGTACATTTCAAACCGCGAATTGACCTTGAGCTTTGTGTACTATTACACGACTAAAAAGGAACAGGTACAAAGAAAGGAAAATCCTTCCAGCCTTATCATGGTCATGATACAATACTACTGTACCTCCTGCAGCTGTTCTTGCAGATCCACCAATGTGGCCTCCAGGCCTTTCTTCTCAGATAGTGCTGTAGCCAGCATGGCCTCTTTAGTGTTTAGCTGAGCCTCCAAGTCCTTCAGCCTGGCCTGGGCTCCTGCTGCCTCAGAGTCCTTTTTGTTGTAGCTGTAAAGAGAGGACAAGGCATGTAAAAACATCCCCTTTAAGACCTCGTACCATATGAGCCCACTTGCAGCAACAATAACAAAAACACTAGGTCATCATTTTTGCTGTGTGGTGTTTCTTGTCATTAAAGCTGTTATATTTTTAACTGCAAGCCAATCAGATTTGATGATAGAAGAAGTTGCAGAAAACTTGGGTGATGAACACTCAGAAGATAACATGTTTTGAATGGGCAAAGAGGTGGAGCGGAGGCAGGCCAAATGAGGCCTGGGTGCTGAACCACCTAGCGGCGGGTCACCTGAGAGGGAAATCTTAACATGGGGGTCTATGGAGATTCAAGCATCTAGATCTCTGAAGGTGTATAGTGCCTTGCTAGACTTCCGATAACTGAAAGCGCTTTTACTACCTTCAGAAATTAACTTTCATACACAATTCTGGGTCCACATACAGACTGGAGGAGCCAGGTTCCGTTTAGTGGGAAACCTGCTCTAGCTTATCATTAGCAGCAGATCCTTTAACTACTCTAAGTTGTGAGGTGGGGCCTCTGTGGATCGGACTTGTTTGTCCAGCACATCCCACAGATGCTGGCCTGGATTGAGATTTGGGAAATTTGGAGTCCAAGTCAACACCTTGAACTTAATGTTGTGTTCATCAAACCATTCCTGAACCATTATTGTTTTTTGGCAGGGTAAATTATCCTGCTGAAAAGAGGCCACTGCCATCAGGGAACACCATTTCCATTCTATCAGAACCAACATCAACATTTTCAGCAGTTTGACCTACAGTAGCTCATGTGTTGGATCGGGGCCTTCGCTCCCCACAGGCCCATGACCCTGTTCACAGCTTTTCCTTCCTTTACCACTTTTCTTAGGTACTGAACACAGCAGACAATTTTGGAGCAGTGCTGACCGAGTTGACTAGCCATCACAATTTGGCCCTTGTCAAAGTCACTCAAATTCCCACACTTGCCAATTTTTCCTGCTTCTAAACACATCAACTTTGAGGATACAATGTTCACTTGCTGTCTGATATGTCCCACCCACTGACCGATGCCATGGTAAAGACATAATCACTGTTCAGGTGTCACTTTACCCGTCAGTGGTCAGAATGTCGGTTGGTGTACGCAGCCAGTTTAAAATGTAAGTTGCCATATGAGTAAATGCAATGTAAAGTAAAAAACATTCACTGGCTGCATGATAATCCTTGTTTGCTCAGAAATATTAAGAAATATTCTCCAATATTAAAGGAATATTATTCTAACAGTGCAGCCAATCACATCATGCCATATACAGGCTATAGGATAGGAGTTGAGATTGAGCTGAGAGATTACAGATGTGAATAGAAAAGTTTTTGATAGTTAAGAATTATATATATATCTATATATCTATATATATATATATATATATATATCTATATCTATATATCTAGAGATATATATATCTATATCTATATATATCTATATCTATATATATCTATCTCTATATATATATATATCTATATATATCTATCTCTATCTCTATATCTATATCTATATCTCTATATATATCTATATATCTCTATATATATCTATATCTCTATATATATCTCTATATATATCTATATATCTATATATATATCTATATATCTATATATATATATCTATATATCTATATATCTATATATATATCTATATATCTATATCTCTATATATATATATCTATATATATATATCTCTATATATATATCTCTATATATATATCTCTATATATATCTCTATATATATCTATATCTCTATATATCTATATATATATATCTCTATATATATATCTCTATATATATCTATATCTCTATATATCTATATATATATATCTCTATATATATATCTCTATATATATCTCTATATATATATCTCTATATATATCTCTATATATATCTCTATATATATATATATCTCTATCTATATCTCTATATATATCTCTATATATATATATATCTCTATCTATATCTATATATATCTCTATATATCTCTATCTCTATCTATATATATATATCTATATATCTCTATCTCTATCTATATCTATCTCTATATATATCTCTGTCTATCTATCTCTCTCTATCTATCTCTCTCTATCTATCTATCTATCTCTATCTATCTATCTATCTCTATCTATCTATCTATCTATCTATCTATCTATCTATATATATATATATATATAGATATAGATATAGATATAGATAGACTTTCATTTTAACTAAATTGTTCTCACTTAAATTGGGGCAGTGTGTAGAGTGTTTAAAGTTTGTAAAAGACAAGTAAGTAACACGTTTATCAGCCAGCAACAGATATGTTGGGTTGAGTACTGAATAGGACTGAACAATCTGAGGGGGAAAAAAAATCTAATCGCGATTTTCCTGCCAGATATTGCAATTATGATTTGATTTTCACTGCCAGTCTATTTTTGATGGAAGCCGTGTCAAGTACCACAGAGCATATGAACCAGGCAGGAAGTCACACACAGACCGGCATAGAGAATCAGGTTGATTTTCAAAATAAAACATCTTTTGCAGACTCCTGATTGCACATCAGCAAAAAACAGTTAAAACAGACAAAAAACCTATTTAAGTACATAGCCTACTTAAACATGGTAGAAGTAGTGCTTGGTCCCACAACGGAAGTTAACAACAAAAGAGATGTTTAGTGATAGTGCATTACTTTGCATGGCACATTTCTACACAGTAATACAGAGGCAGTGTGGCCGCCCGCATTCAACAGGTGTGGGCTTGAATCCTAGGCAGAACAGATTTAATATTGTAACTTTTTTCAAAGTCAAATGAGTAAAGGTACATGGAATAAGAGTGTTGTTGCCTCTTTGATGTTAAGTAATATGTTGTCTGACCAAATAATATACAGCAGGATGTTTGAGTGAATTAAACAGCTCTCTAGATGCAGATTAGCTTCATTGAAAGCCACAGCAATAGACTCAAAATGTGCAAAACAAAAAGCAAGGAGTCTCTGGTTACCACGTAGACGACTTTAAACATTCATTCCTTTCATATTTTAATGTCATCTCATTAATACAATCGTACACAGACCCATACAGTATTTTTGCAACATAGACATTATGGAACGCACATCATTATTATAGGCTACTGTACAGGCACGCGGGAAGACATTAGTGCTGTACAGTAAAAATGTACGCATGACAGACTGTGTGAGGGCACGCATTTACACACAGAGTGGTCGTATGAGGTCACCGAGGTCTGTATGTATGTATGTATAATAGTGTCCACACTTGGGGAAACAAGCACATGAAAACCTTGTGCATGCAATAACAGTTTGCGGACAGAGCTTTGCACGATACATCATGTGACTTTCTGGGTGGGTGAAATAAGGTGAGGCATCTCCCCATTAAGAGAGACGCTGTACGCATTCACACACGGGGCACAGCAGCATACCGTGACTTCTAGGGATGCACAATATTGGATTTTGACATTTATTAGGATAAATGTCGTCTTTATTTCTTTCAAGTTTAAAATGCTGATTTTCTCCTGAGTGAAAGTTGAAGAAACCAGATGGTTGTGTAATTAAACTTTTCTTTATTGTCAGAACGTGACAAACACTTGATGCCAAACTGTTCATCACTTCACAAATCTGAGGTAGAACATTCAAAACAATTATGATAAAATATATATTTTTAAAAATATAATTAGTATATTTTTTCAGTCCGTTTTCCTCAAAAAATAAATCTCTTAATAGAAAGATTAGGTGCCAATTAGTTCTTGAGTCAAGTGAATTAAATCAAACATTTATTGACGATAGTGTTACATTTATTGTTACACGATAACATTTGTTTTATTGTTATATTGGAAAATTATATTGCGATAATTATCATTGATTTATTGCCCAGCCCTAGGTTAGGATAAAACAAGGATAATGTATAAGTATCTCATTTGACAGATGCTTGAAATACCTCATACAACCCCACTTCAAAAAACCCAAACTAAACCCTTTAAGGGCTTTCTGGTAGATTTTTTAACCCTTTATGTACAGTTTCTATAAGTCTGCAACTCAAGAGAACACAATGGTTTTAATTATTAGGAACGGTCAAACAACAAACATTCTGGCACCCTCAGGCTGTCACTGCCACCTGTGCTCTGTTATCCTAGGGCTTGTACTTCTTCTGTTCACTAACACAACAGCACCACGTCTGACTGTTCACACTGAACAGCAGCTGAGAGTGGTACATGTGTATCTGGAATGCAGTATCTTGTGTTTACACAGAGCTTCTGCTGGAGTCATTAAGCATCAACAGTTGAAGCTGCAGCAGCAGCAAAGGCTGCACATTGTCTATTCATGCACTTCAGGTCAACAGCTGTCAGTAACAGTTGCTGCTGTCAAGTTTCTGTCAGATATATGGGAATACACACACAGACACATGTGTTTTATGTTTTTGGATGTGTGGGTTTTGTGACTACAAATCCCAGTTTTCAATTAGGTTATTAAAATTATGCCTTTACATGACTGATGCATGTGCTCAGCACACAGTATTCCATTCCACTTCAATCTGAGCAAAGACACTATAATGTGTGTGTCATTTTTTAAAAGACCATTTTTGAATTATTCTCTTTCAGCATCACAGAGAGCTGTGGTCGGGTAATGGCCACTATCAATCATTTCAAATAGTTGTTTTTTTTAGCATCAGTTTTTAATAGGCCCAGTTTGAGCGGCGCTCTCAACGGACGGGCTGACGTCACCTCCCCTGACGGGCTCCGTGCGTAAAGTAACAAAAGTGGCTCGAAAATCAAAGTCAGGATAAAGCCTTTAACGAATCGCCCTGAATTCGTGTCCATGTTGTACTGTAAAGCATCTTGAAAGTGTTAGAGGCTTACTTCTGTAGAAGCTGCTCGTGCTCGGATTTGATCTTTCCCAGCTCAATCTGTAGCCAGGCCCGCTCCTTGGAGGAGTCATCCAAACATCTCCTGGCGTCGGCCAGCTCATTCTCATACAGGGCTTTAAGTCCGGTTACCTCTCGACTCCTAACTTCTTCCTTCTCGTTAATTTGCAGGTGGAGTACGTCGTTTTCAGACTCCAGACTGCGGACTTTGTCGATGTAAACGGCCAGGCGGTCGTTGAGGTCCCTTAGCTGCTGTTTCTCCTGCAGTCTGGTGATCCTGCTGGGGCTCAGCGGTGTGCCGCTGCCGCACGTGCTTCTCTGGCTGGTCGGAGTTGCGGTCGCCATTGTAGAAGAGGAGCTAAATAAGACGGGAACCAACCCAAACTAAGATACCGCCTGTGCAAGTGTAACGATTTAGATTCAAGCGCTCAACAACAACCGGCACTTCCGAAAACTACCCGGGAAGTAAGGTATCCTGCCTTTTCCTCACCGAATGAAAGAGGGGCTGGCTTCCTAATATGGCGGCTCATTGAAAATTTCACGTTGTGTACTAGTAGCCAATAGCGTAGCTCGACGCAATGCGTTCGTCCAACGTTCACGTATGGATTCACTTGTAAGCGTTACCTTCATGTGCCGAAACTCTCGAGAAGCAAGCGGAGTCGATTTCAATGATGCTTACCGTACATTGATTGTAGCGGATCAGCCTGTGTTGAATCCGGGCGTTCCGGCGTTAATAACAAGCGCTGTTTAAGCGGCTTTGGTTGTAGCAGTGCACAAAGGGTGCTTTACTTTTATTTATTTATTCTTTAAATTTCTGTGTTTCTCTGGCTACATTCCTGTTATTATCAGATTAGTTTGTTAATACGTCTATAGTTCCTTGTGTAGACGTTTTTAGGTCTTTACGTTAAAGCTATTACCCTTTTTATATACAGTCTATTACCAGATAATAATCATAGACATATAAAGACATTAAAAGTGTGTTTACACATTCATTCATACCGTCTTAATGGACGATATTCAATGTCACGGAGAGCTCTAAAAGCTTTATTTCTTTTACGCCTGCACAACTACTGGGGTGATTTGGAAAATAATCGCATCAAGGAGGAAGAGTGTCTTCACGTCTCTCACAGACTGCATCACTGTCAATTTTAAAGTCATTTGCACACCTTTAATGATGGGCAACCATCATTAAAGGTGGGAGATTCCGTTTCTCATCAGGTTCATAATTTATTAAACAGAATGCAGAATACTGCTGCCTTTTTAAGTCCAGCGTTGAAATGTGTTAAGACATTCGGTTGTGGCTCTCATTTAATTCCTATTTAAAGATTTTTGCAGGATTTTAATTTTCATGAATTAAAGTTTGAGAAGACTCTGCTGTTTTCCCTCTTTTCCTGTGCACCAGAAGAGGGAAAATCCTCAGTGAAATGTGCTCACCTACGTGAACTACAACTTATAATTGCCCCAATTCTTTACACATTTGATCTTGTTTTGAATAAATGATAACATGACACTTTTACACTATCAAAGATGTTTTCAGATGCTGCCTTCTGTCTCCTAATATAATACAACAAAAGCAAATAACTTTATGAAAACATGGTACTTTACCATTTATTAACAGAGACCCTGGCCATCAACAAGGCCAGGGACCCACACTGTCACTGATGGTCATACACCAGTAACCCCCCTTTTACAAAACATTCTGTAGGTATTTGCAAATTCAAATCTGATGTCAATATTTTACACATTAATGCCAGTGGCTCAGTCCATGGAGACTTGACTTGGGAACTGGAGGTTTATGGTTCGAATCCAGCACAAACCACTGCTGAAGGTGCCCCTCAGCAAGGCCCCCTAACTGCTCCTCGGGCACTGCACAACGGCTGCCCACTGCTCCTCCTTAGGATAGTATAAATGCAGAAAAATCATGCATGCGTTGTATGTGACAATAAAAAGGTTCATATAAAATATATATTGCACATATTCTTTATTATTAGTTTTATATTTATATATTTTATGTTAAAATGTATGTTTATTGTTTAAACCTACTTAGGTGATTCTGATTCTGACCATGTTAAATAAATTAAATTGTTAAATTAAATGTTAAATTTGGAAATGTTATTCTTTGTCTTTTCATTACACTGTTATGAACAGTTTCTTACATCTTATTCTTAGCAGTTTGAGATATTTCTCAATGACTGTTTTAAAAATAATATGTTTATTTATATAGCACAAACGTCACAAAGTACATCACAAAAAAAAAGAAAAGGCAAATAAGAGACAGAGCAACAGACACCAAATCAGACAACCGCTTAAAACAAAGCAAAAATAAAAAAGACAAATGAAAGTAAAGCAAGTCTAAATAAATGGGTCTTAAGCCTGGAGTGAGGAACAACCAACAAACGCTGATCAGAGGACCTCAGGTTCCACCTGGTATTTTATGGCTGCATGTAGGCATGCTCCTGGCCATGTGGCCCCATGCACACTACTACATTTTTTTAGTAATTTTAAAACCAATATGATCTCCGTCCACATCAGCGTTTTAGCTGCATATGAGAGCTGCGTCTGCATCTGTATTAAAACAACTGAAAAGGCACTTCTAGTTGCCATTCACAAGGTACAAAGGTACAAGGTCGTTTATTTGTCATCATGCAGCACAATGCTGCATAACAACTAAATTTGTAGTTCCTTCATGCTAAACACACAACATATAATTAAGTTCAATTCAATTCAATTCAATTTTATTTATATAGCGCCAAATCACAACAACAGTTATCTCACAGCGCTTTTCATA
>JAPMOB010225430.1:5884-18539 GCA_029875015.1 Lepomis gibbosus | reverse complement strand
TTAAATAAAAGCAAAGACAGCTAAATATATTTAATAGATGAATTCTTGAGAGATGAGTACACTTTGTGAGTGTGTGTGAGAATCGTGTATTTCTGCTTTTCCTTTTCTCCATTCAGGAACAACAAAGCGAAGCCGAGTCCCCGTGTCCTCACCGTTTGTAGGCTGCTTGCGAAATGTGAAGCTTAATGGAAGGCCTGTTGCATTTGAGACAGGATCCAGGGTGGTTGGCCCTGTGAGCATCAATAGATGCCCTGCAGTCTAAGGACGTGTAATTAATGGGTGACACATCAACTTCCTTAACCCCCACAGACCATTTGGCATCATTACAAAGACCTAAGCTTTGTGGAAACCCACAGAACTTAATTAGAATTTCTACCCCCCTTAGGTACGGTTGCAGTGCCTGGCAAGCAGTGCCTGATAACAGGGACAGATTTTTAATGACAGGCAAAGCAGTTCTTTTCAATGTACTGAATCATTCAAATCAGTTCATTAAAAAGATCTGCTCACCAAATTGTTCAGTGCTTGACCTTCACTGTGCAGTCCCACTCACTGAACTGAATCACAGTTCAGTTCAGCTCGCTAACTAGTGAACTGAGAATGGTCGTTGGTGAATGACAAGTCAGTGAGCTGAGAATGTAGTTGGATAAAGACACTCTTTCCAAACTGAAAGCTGAAAACAAAGTCCTACCCTATATGTAGGGGCAAGTATACGTTTGTATTATTTTATTTAAAATATTTGATAGTCCTACTTCAAGACATAAAAGACATGAGAGGGCGAGGGGCGGGCTTGAGAGGCTCAGCGACTGTCTATCAATCGAAGCTCATGTTCACTGTGAATGTTCAGCGAATGATTCACTGAACATGCCCCGGTCCCCTGCAGAGAGAGGATCTGAGACCGCCTCAGGCTCAGCCACCTGTTTTTCTTTCATGTTGCAGGTTTCGCCACGCATTGTTAACTACAAAAGATGGTGAGAATGGTGAAAAAAAAATCAGTGATTGTCAGAGGTAACCTGATTTTGTTTCATTTTAAATTTATTACATTTAATGAGTACAGGTGCAGCAATTTAGTTTATGCACTCTATGATACTATTCCATCTCTCAAATTTGTCACAGCTTGGTCTCAGGCAAGCAACACAACAATGCAGCCACTCCATAAGTAGTAAGGTAGTTTAATGTCAAATCAGTTTCTATAAATCCTTATAGCTGTTCTCTTTTCAAAACAGTAATGTTATGTGTGTGTGTCCGTGCACACAGCACTGCGCACAGTAATGTTAAATCTTTGTGTCTGCATATGATATCAATCTAGATAAGGTCATATATCTGTATAACAGACAGTTCAAATGTCAACAGTCCCTCTACAATCATTTACTATCACTTTAAATATTAAGATATTATTATTATATAAGATTAAGATTATAATGTTATTATGTAATTGTGTGTGTCGTCTCTTTTCTGTGATGTTGCAAATGGAGCTGCTGTGATGCAAGAAAACAATTTAAACTGGATCTGACAATAAAGTATTATCATCATCATCATTATCAATATGCTGTTCTACTTTTGACCATGAGATGGAGTGCTTAACCTGATCCCACTCTGCTCTCAGCAAGTCCTCTCTGTATGTGGTAGCAGAGGTATCTCCTATCATATGTGTGGCTAATGCTGCCTTTATGTGTCAGCTGACAGTTTCTTTCTATATATTACTGTCATACCTTCCTTATCATCTTTCCCTCATCAGAGTCCAATCAGCACCTCATCAAAAAGCAGCACACCATTTACATGTTAATCTCCACTTGCTCTGATGTCTTCACACAGTCCACACAAATGCCTAGCAGGTGAGTTGGACACTTAAGTAGGTGTGAGTCCATATGTGTTTGGGCTTTAATGTACCGATAGCTTGCCCAGGATGTATCCCTCCTTATCTCTTCCTCCAACCAAAAGGTTTTAAGGTCACATTATGGTGTCTGTTCAACAAAATAGTCCTGGGTGAAAAATAGATAACACAATAAGAAATAAATATACACTCATCCTTACGACACTAAAGAATCACCATTTGCTATCTTTTAAATTCAGCAACACGGAAAACATCCGCCTCAGTGCACGAGAATAAAAGATCAAGAGAACATAAGCGTTATCCCTTTAGAATCAGCACATTAGTTCAACACAACCCCTTTAACTTGTGTTTTTAGCGTCTTCACTGTGCTATTACATAGCTATCTTACTCAACATGTACGCTAGTTTAGCATTTGACTATACCTTCTCCTTTTCCCCACGTGACAGCAATACTACTTTTTATCTTGACCTTTTTATATACACAGTCTATGATCTTGACATGTTATTGTGAATCGCAATAAGTCTTATGCTGAGGCATAGGCATAATCCACAGCCATGTGGCTGTCCTAAATTGGCGAATAAGGGTTCCACTGGATCATCCTAACCATCTAGTCTTCTGGTTGGAGGTCGGGAAACTGTAAAAAAAACAAAAACATTACTGTTATAGAAACGATTAGATCAGATTACACTATTTTCAGATTTCTCTGAAAATCCCAAGATTACTTCACATAAATGGTAAAAACAAAATTGAATACACTGAAGTGTTTTATTTCAGTTTTCAATAAAATACTTTCAATGCCGAGGCAAAACGCCTTAAACTTCTGTCTACATAAGATGACCCAATCAGCTTTATTTAGCCTGTCTGACAGGTTGTATGATACACACATTTAAGATTTTCAGCAAAAATATTAATAAACCTCAAGTCTTATGTGTGCCTTTTGAAGTATTAAGCACAACAGACACAACATTCAGTTAAAACAATCAAAACAAAACTAGTATCAGACAATTCTTAAAAGTGTTATATTGATGTAGAAAATATACTGTATGTTTTTGTATGTCTCATGTTTTTACAAGGTGAAATACATCAGGGGAAATGACATCAACCTCATCTGAAGGCAGGTTTTGTGAGTTTGGAGTCCAGAGGAAATCTATATATACACACAGATATACATTTTGAGTCAAAACACTATTACAAACATTAAAAAGAAGACAGATGGACACTAAAATCACAAACCCCTGTGCATCAGCACCTCTCCACTTTGCTAAAAGTCCATTATCAACAGAAACAATCCGGTCTCAATGTAAATGCAAATGCTACATTTTAAAGCATTGTCATCTTTACATTTCATAATTTTTCAAAATTGAGTATGGACATTTTACCATCATAAAGTTGATTAAGGCCACACAGTTTAAGTACATAGTTTGCATATTGTTTGTAGTTACTGTAGCTATTCCATTAAAAAAACAACAACGCTGCTCCGTACTGAGGACACTGTACGGTGTAAATTTCTCCAAGCAGGAAATGTCCATTAATAAATGTCTGGCAGCTGGCTGTATTTCCTGTCCCAGTATCCACCAGAAAAAAGCCAGTCCTGGGAGTTGGTGTGGGGGTTTTGCCCCTGCTGAAACCACCTGAAAGTATAGCAGAGACACTTCAGCATTCAGTTTGAGCTCCTATCAAGGACAACATTAGCCAGAGGATCACAAACAAATCAGAGAAAGCAGGGAAAGAAGGCTGGGAATGCTTTATCATAGGGTTATGGGTAATTTGCCTTGGAGTTTGCTGTTATAATTGTTTGCTTTCACTAAAATTAACTTTGTATTATTTTATCTTTGTTGCATAAAAGAAAGAAGGGAAATGATTTGGGGGAGATGACTCCTGTGGGATTTGAGTGATTCCAGTGCCAGGAAGGGAAGGGAGAATGGATCAATCACATCATCTCTAAACGGTGATTCTATCATCAGCGATTATCATATAGTTAAAAGATATGATTCAAATTTAGAGATGTTTCTGGAAAGACACATAAAATGCAAGGTCACATGATCACATCACACATTTCAGCCACATCCTTCAAACAGTGAGCTGCTCTAACCTTGGACCCAGGGCAGGACTCCTTATCATCAAAGAGAGGATGTGACAGAAAAACAAGAGAGATTTAGCTTTGAGCATTTCAAACCAAGAAAGTATGAAACAGTAAAGAAAGAGACTTCTATATATTTATATATATGTATATGTAATATGATGTATATATAGCCAGAATGAAAACTGCATATAAAGTAAATGTAAATTACAATGCTAGTTAAGTTTAGCAAAATAAACAGAATAATCTGAGGTGACAATGTTAGCACTTTCTTCAAGAAAGACTACAACTACACTACAACTGTGAGCTGCCGGTTAGTTTAGCTAAGCATAAAGACCAGAAACGGGGAAATAGCTGGAAAGCATAAATAGCTGTTCAAAGGTAACAAAATTCACCTTTAAGCACCTCTAAAGCGCTTTATTAACTTATTACATCAGTATGAAAAACCAAAATGTAAAAACAACTTGCTGCCTAGCTTTTAGCTTAGCTCCCCATTTCCTGTATTTGTGCAAAGCTAATCTAAAAAGCTGCTGACTATTGCTTTATATTCAGCGTACAGACGACATCTTTTCATCTAACTCTCCACAAGAAAGCAAATATGTGTATTTCTCAAAATTCACCCTTTATTAATGTTAAAAATCAATTATAGCCATTTTAAGCATCAGGGCAAAGGGTGTTGTCTTAAGTTAGCTGATAAAGCTACATGAAAGCCTGTTGAGCACAACAATTAAAAGGGGAAAACACTTGTGCAGCCTCACCTCGTTTTCCACTCGTCATCAGATTTGGAGCGGTTTTTGCGAGCAGCTCTCTGTTTTTCCTCAAGCCTTTTCTTCTCCTCACTGGCAAGGTCTATTATAATAACATTGTAGAGTTTTAGATTGCAGTGAAATGATTCTTTTTTTATCAGCTCCAGTATGTTAAGAACAATCATTACCAATGTCACCGTTCTCCATGGCTCGTATGTCTGGCCTCAGCCTGCAGTCTGTCTGAGGAATGGCTCCCTCCATCTCCTTATGCAGCTCGTTTAATTGCATTGCGAACGACGTGAAGCTGTACATCTGCAATTAAAGAAAAGACTCATTTGGTATATTAGAACATTGCAAATACATCCTGATTTTGAGGCTATTCTCTAATGAAAGCTTATAGTGTACATTAATCAATCACACCTCAACAGAGTTGGGTGGTCTTGGTGCGATTCTCCACAGCAGCTGGCTGCCAGGAATCATCTCCACAGTGTCTGCAGCTGGAGAAGGAACCTCCTCCTGACCCTCGCTGTAGCCCTGAAAACCAGCACACTTATCAAACAGAAATAATGCTAAAAAAGTCTAGATGTTAATCATATTTTAAGTGTTTTTTTTAAGTGTTTTACACCCATTTTATTTGACATGCCCTGAAAAATGCTTTTATTTCCTCACCTAACTGCATTATTCACAGGCTGAATCACAACAATAAACTGGTATGATCCCCTGCTGTGCAGTTGGAAGCAATTCATACCTCTTTGCTGCCTTTTTTCTCCCCTGCCCCTTTCTTGTCATTTTTCTTATGTGCTTCGAAGGCTGCAGGGTCAACAACATACAGGCACTCTGTCCATTTTCCATAGAGCGCACACAGCTTCTTTTTGCTGAGGAAAACATACAAATACCTTAGGCACAAACAGTAGATGAGGATTTATGATAAACAGACAAAAGCTGGCACACCAGCTGAGATGGCTAACAAAAGCTCCAAAAAAACTAAGCAGGCATGTGTGGCTTCACACTGGTACATTTCTGAAACAGTGCAGCCAAATGAAAAGAAGCTACAAGGCCACACTCGCAGTCTGTCTCGCTTAGGCAACATCAGAGGTCGTGCTGAGTAAAGATCTCATCTCTCTGCTTGTTATCAGCCTGTCTGGTTGCTACATACCTTCTTTCAATGTGACTGTTTGTATATATGCGTATCACTTAGAGCGTATGACTATCTAATGTTGCATATTTAGTCTGATTGTTGTGGTTATGCACACTACCTCTGTCCAGTCATTCATGTTGAGTCATTGGCTTTGTTGATAGAAATCTCTTGTCCTCCATATTTGATTGAACCATCTGCTCTTTTTTTGTTTTTAACCATGTTCTCTGCATTTTCCCCCTTTAAATTTCATTTTCCACTGAAAGTGGAAAGAGCTTGTTTTGATGGCAGTATTTATTAACGGCATTAATTTATCATTTGCATGATGATTTGATTTTATAATGGGGTCTAATGTCACCCTTAAGGTTAGAAATTTACTCATGGAATTGGCCCCAGGCAAACTACTTAATTTTGGAGATTCTGATTTGAAAATGAAGCATTTAAAGAGCTTATTGAATCATATTTGTTCTAAAATATGGGTGCATAAAGGAATATGTTTCAGAAGGCATCGGCCATATCAATTAGTTTTTGGATCCACTAATACTGTGGTAAACTGATCTTTTGTGATATTAATGGCATCCTACTCTGTTGTATGTTACAATATGCAAAATATATTTACATAGATTAATAATTCAGTGTGTCCACTATTTCCCTCAGCACCTGAGACAAGAATACATTTTCGTACCAAAAGTCTTTCAATGTCTTTTCTGGTTATCACACATCAGTGTAAAATGTACCTTTTATCCAGAATATACCCTTCAACCTTGTGTAGTTCTTTGCCAAAAAGACCACATGGCTTGAAGTTCAGACAGCACCTTTCACCAGTTCTGGGCGAAAAAAAAGGAGAAATTATTATCCTCTCATTTTCTGCTTGCTGATTCATTCAAAACTTCCTCATCTGTTCTTTCCATTTTCCTCCTTGTTGATCAAACTTCCCCAAAATGTGTATATTAACTGTGTCAGACTATAAATGTGCAAAACTTTAATCTATTAATTTAATCTATACATTTCACTTGACTGACTGTCAAATTTTTTGCACTCTTACCTATGATTGATCACCTCCATATTTCCATACTGCTCAATCCACAGCTGGCCCACAATGATGTTGTGAACGCAACAAGTAGGATTTGTCCATGTGTAGGCTTCATTGTACCTGGAGATAAAACAATGACTTAAAGGGGAACTCTCCAAAATAGCTTCAGAGGGAGATGCACAAAGTCTGATAAATTGCCTCAAGTGAAGTCACTTAAGTCAGTGTCACTTAGGGTTGAAGACTACAAGTTTGAAAATGAAAACAACGTGGGGATGTTAAGTTAGAAAGAAGTAGACTCCTCAGCCCTCTGTAACTGACCCCCATCCCTGTTTGAGGCTAGCGGCTGGCGGCTAAATTAGTTGCTACTAGCATAACAGACCTAATCTGTGCTCAAACTGTCACTGTCTTTTTAAGAAGAGGAAGTTTTGATAGTTTTTAAGTATTATAGTAGTTTTTAAGTAAATATTATTAAAAGAGACAGTCATCAGTGGTCTTTTTTAAACAGCTAGACATTCTTACTTGGGCAGCTCCAGAGTGATGGTGCCTTTGGGCTCCGCTTCCACACTCTTGCCCCAGAACTTGAGTTTAGGGTAGATGGATCCATGGAACACAAAGTCTTCCTTCAGGCCTTCAGCGTGGAAGGCGCTGACTGGGGGGTGGTGGCTCACCTGCTCTGATATGAGCCTGAAGTCCAGATCATCTCTGTGAGGAGCAGGGGCACAGCAAGCATCAAAGTGTCAACTCAGATAATGCATTTAGTACATAATCAGTGTATGTGCTGTATAATCCCACTTACCTAACCAGTTCATAGGTTTCTCCCAGCAGAGGGTTGAAGGGTTTACCTGTCCGCTCCCACTGGGAGGCCACAGCGGACACCGCAAACGCAGCCACACACTGGTAACAATGTTTACAAAGGTAAAGGTATACTGCAGTTACATATGGCTGCACTTCACAATGAATGTAATTTGCAGGATGTTACAGTGTACTACCTTCATCCTCTCAATGGAGTCTGAGGAGGTGTTAGCCTGGTGGATGAGGTAAGTGTGCTCCATGTACTCTGTCAGACGCTGCAAGAAGCTGAGCGGCTCGTTAAAAATCACTGGCATTGTAATCTTGGAGAGTTCCTAAAAAAGACATAAATAGGAATTGAGGGACCAGGTTTCATTATAGAGAGAAAATAAAGTGTGTTCACATAACAACCTACCAGGTCTTTAAGGAGACAGACCAATCATCTTCGGTTAACAGGTCAGCCTCTCCCCCTTCTCTAAATGCCCATGGTGCCCTACACGGCATTCTCACTTTCTGATTTATCTTTTTGTTGGTTCAGGTTGATGTCACACTGTGGAGTGGATGTCTACCTAAGCCTAACTGCTTTCAGAATAAGCTAGCAAGTCGAGGTGAGCTATGTGTCTGTTATAACTGCTGCTAGCAATCAAGGTTGCCATTTTTAGATGGTTTAGCCAGAGATTGCGAGATAGTAACTAATGATACTTTGTACTTTATTACTTTATTGTTATTATCGCAACCTGCAAAACCACGGCATGGTCAAAGGAGGACGTGCAGACGTCCCTCTGCTCGGCTGCTGTGTGTGGGTTGCGGGGTGTGTCGTGTTAAAGATTACATCTAGATTACATTGAGGTTGTACTATATCTGCATGGAAAACAGAAGATAGGGCACCAAAAGCAAGATGAGTAGAGGCGAGTCGAGGCAAGCTGCTACCAGCAATGGGTAAACGCCAAAATTCAGAACGCTCACACACTTTGTTTCGCTCAATTCAACCCAGAGGCTGGTTTACATCAATAGAAGTGCAGACTGCTTATTTTCACACAAGCATAAATTCAGCACACAGGAAAATTCCCTATCAATATCAGATTGCCATTCACACATCAGCAAGCGTGTAGAGGCAGCTCTGAATCTCATGCCTGCCATGGGTCTCAGATTGTTATTATGTATTTGGAGGATTTTCTCATGTGCGCTGCCAGCAGGGAGGAAGCAGAGGGACATGTGTGCTGTTAAGCAGCGTCTTTGGCTTGAACTTCAATGTCAGTCACGGTAAGAGCGTCTTGTTTCCCAGTATTTGGAAATAAATTTTGTCACTTTTCTGGCTTTTCGGTCACAAGACCAGGTGGACGTACAACATCATCTCAGTTGAATGGGGAGGGTTTCCCCAGAATGACTCCTGGCACATATTTGTGAGATGGTGTGAGTAAGAGCCAATATTTCGTTTCAAATTTCTGTCAGATGGAGGGTTAGTGTATGCTTCATGCAAGATTTACTGGACAATGGTAAAGCCTCCTTCAACATTAGAGTTTATTTGGCCATGGTTTCAGTCTGCCTTGTGGTAATGTGCCAATTGGACAGCATTCTCTGACAAGGAGGTTTATGAAGGAAGCCTGCCAGCTGTGGACTGCGTATAAACCTTTACTTCCTTCATGGGACTTGTTTTGGAAACACTCTCAGGGTTGCCATTTCAGCACTTGAAGTGTGCTGACTTGAAGTTGCTCTCTCTCAAACCTATTCTGTTGGCAATGACTTCAGCCAAATGGGTAAGTGAACTACATACGTTGTCTGTGCGCGCGTACTGCTTGCTCGAACCGTGCTTTTGTGGCTAAAGTGCGAGTCTTTTTATAGCACTGGGGCTGCTTGCTTTTCCCTTGCCGCCTTTTGCACAGAATGAAAGAAGGTTTAATTTACTCCGTAAGAGCCTTACTTACTATCTATTTAAGCAGGACTAATAGGATATGGATTCACTAGCTTTTTGTATCTTGGGTCCCTTCTCACAGGGGGAAAACTCTGACTTGCCTGTGAGTAGGTGGTGAAGGCTATAATTCTGGATTATAAGAGCAGCCCCCCCTGTCAGCCTCTGTGCTCAGTCCACTATAGCCACCATATGGACCCTGTTCATTTTTGTGGTTGACATTTGTTCTGCTGCTAGCTGGGCATCCCCGCACACATTTATTTCATTGTACTGCCTGGATGTGAGAGCACCTTTACTGGCACACTCAGTCCTGAGTGTGGTTTAATGTTAACTGTGTGCTAGCCCATGGGGAGGGCTTGTGGTGAACCTTCTTGGAAGTCGTGTATTGGGCTTCGAAGCGTGCAAATGTGTGTCTCATGGCTAATAAAAAGCATATATGAATAATATTCTCACCATTCCAATGCAATTCCTCAGGATACTCCATATACTGAAGTCATTTCTTGAAAACATTGGTGCAGGTAAGCTGGTCCTAAAATAACACACACATTAACACACAGTTGTATTTCTTCTGTATGATGCATCAACTTGACTCTGTGCTAGTGCTCTAAAAAATAAACCTTTCATTAGAGTTAATGTACCAGACATATGATTGTAGCAGGCGTCATATTTTGTGAATATAAGTCATTTAAATAAATATACACAACAAAAACCTGTAATGTACTGTGTGACACTGGAACAAAGCCCAGAGAGCATCAGAGGTGTTCAGCAGTGCTTATATCTTGTGAGTCTAGCAGACACAGGGGACCAGCCAGGCCACAGTCATCTTAAATGTTTTACAGGCTGGAGTTTGGATAATACACTTATGTTAATATAGCAAAAAAGACATGTAAGACATAATGTGAAAGGTTCACATAATAATTAATTGTAAAATCTTTCCATATAGTCTGGACTGCACTCCAAAGCTGCCTGGAATGATTAGCCAACATGGGATCACGCTGCAGACCGATTATGGCCTTGTTCCGACTGAGACCTTATCAATATTTAACAGCTCCAACACACAGCTCAATTCTTTCAATACNCTGGACCTGACTCTAAATTATTCACACCATGAAGTGGAAAGACCTGAGGGAGGCCTTGAAAATGAAAAAACAAACATCATTGAGAAAAACAGATGTTTTCTCAGAGCATGTTGCCTGACACTTGCATCTAGGATACATTACAGCTAGAAAGAAAGTGGTGGAAACACGCACACGGGGTCAGTGGTCCATTTAGGAAACTGTGGGGGCATACAGCACCACTGACCTGTGCTTCGTGAGCCCATTGGGTTGAGCCTCATCCTTGTCGCTATGGTGATCCTCCTGCAACATGCTGGTGGGGCTGCTGCAAGGGCTGCTTAACATGACAGAGCCTTCGTCCTCCTCGTCCTCCTCAAAGGAATGGCTGGCCACCGTTTCAAAGCCGCTCAGGGAGAGCTCAGACTCTGATTCTGATGTGAGATGTACACATAAAGACAATTCGTGTGACCACAAAACACTTTTTAAACTGATCATAATTTTTATAAAAGAGGCAAAAGCAGTACAATTCTGAGTGAACACAGCTGTAGTCACTGTTCAAACTGGTAGTAGAAGAAAAGGGTAAAATGAACTGTTGAAGGGCATAAAATCTAATTGTGTTTTTTAAAAGAGGGATTTAATAAAATTAACTTAATCCAGTGCATGTGAATATGCATGATAGCAAATAGACAGATAAATGAGCCAGGCCCATATGTCAGCCAATATTAGCCTAATGCACATTACTCAGTAGTTTATTCAGTATGTTGGCCGGTAAATAACAAGACATTGCGGTACAGAAATGCTAAATATATGTCTGCGACAATGGAGAAACAGTTTAACAAAGTTTATTTTTCTACTGTAAAATGTCCCGCACACATCTTGGTCATAATGATTATTATTTTTTAAAGTTTGTGTACTTCACAAGTTTATGTAGGAAAGTTCATATTGATATGTTGTTTCCTTATTTCTTTTAATTGAACCTATTTATCGATTTAAGTAAATTTATATTACTTTTTCCTTTTTTTATTCATTTTATGATTTAATCTGACTTGAATGTGGACTAATTAAATAAAATATTATTCACAAACAAAATTCGTAATCAAGTTCTGCAACAATTAATGCAGATGCCCTATGCAGATCTACATTTCATCATTTAACTTCATTTTATGCAGCCTTGGTATTCCCATGTTAAGTTCGCTTGATCTATATGACTGGTTACATAAGGTGTCAAGATATTAGCATCAAATGAGGCAAAAGGTTTTGTTGTTGCTGATGAAGTTCAAGTGTATAGAAGTAAAAACAAGTACAAATCCTGTAAAAGTTTCTGTTTTTGAAAAACACAAATCCTCAAGCATCAGGCAGGCCCATTTTAAAAAAGAGAAATGTTAGTACACCGTGCAGGTTTTTTCACATCAAATACAATCATTCATGTGAAAAGGCTTCAAGTTATCTCAACACAACCAGGCAACACTTGCGCTTACGTCACGCCTGAGGAGCGGCAAAGACATTCACTGGCAGGTAAAAGTATTCCAATGTCCTATAGGTGAATGACAGAGCAGCGAGTGTGAGTGGGCTTGTCACAGAATCTCCTGCGTCTCCAGAGCGTGTTTGATAACTCGTCAACTCACCAGACACGGCGTCGTGGAACTCATCCTCGCTGAGGGCACTCCGTGGTGAAGATCCCTTGACGACGGATTGCTCAAGTTCGTGGTGCTCTGTGGCGAGAGTCTGCAGCGCTTCAGAGAGGATCTTATTCTTCTCTAGCTCCTGCTCTAATTTCAGACTGCGCACCTGAGCTCGACACACACACACACACACACACACACACACACACACACAAAACAAAAAACAAAAGAGAATAATCACTCACATAAACGTATAAACCAACATGAATTCTATCTTACACATTTGATAACTGAAGACAAATAAGTGTGTTTGAAGCTAACAAAATTATTTTCTGACTCTCATTACAAGCAGAACACAAATGTGCGTGACAATCAGACGGGCTGTGCAAATAAACAGCCCGTTGACTGACAGACCCTCCGCTTTGCACTATCCTCTTATTATCAGACCCATGGGG
>JAPMOB010225428.1:0-13816 GCA_029875015.1 Lepomis gibbosus | reverse complement strand
CAAGCATGACTATAAAATATTTTTTGCTACATTTTTAAAAACCACCATCATTGACCTAATTTAGGTGAAGACCTATCATTAGATCACAAGATCATTAGCCATTTTAGTTTCATAATTTTCTTTGTGTTAATCTGTGGCACTTTTTTCTAGAGGCTCTCATAATCTCCAAATCAAATCAAAATGCCACAAAACGTGCCACTAAGAGCATTCATCAAAACCGTACGTGAATCTGATGATTTTTCACGTGAGTTAAGTTGTAACATGCATATTGTGTGTACAGTGAGGGAACATTGCCCATTAACATGTGGGCAGGTGGCTAAGCTAACCCTGAGGTCTAGTGGTGCAAACACAACACACACACAATTACAGCTGTGTCTCAATAGAGTAGAGAAAGTGTGTTCGTCCATTGTTCGTCCTGAGAAACAGAGTGTGTGAGTGTGCACGCAAAGGTGATCGAAAGTGAATGGCTGAGAACAAGAGGGCCTCCACAGCGCATCTAATGAAGGTGTGTGTGAGGATCGGGATCGCAGAAGTGCGCGTGATGAGTAGGAGTGTCTAACCACAACTCCTTTTGTTTTCAGGGGGAGGGGATGATGAGGCGCTTCAGGCACTCTGTTCCTAAAAAAAAAAGCCCCTTTCTAGCCAGAAGACCTTCTGTTCGACAGACCACTACCCATGATTGTAAAAGGCCAGTCTCCAGAGGACATTCACTGTACAGAGACAAAGAGAGAGTACATTTATTTGTAGGAGTGTAAAGGGGCAGAGACGAGTCTACACATTGCCTCCACAGTTTGGAAGCATTTTGGTTGCTTAAGGCATAATTCACATAGAAAAGAACTAAAAATGACACACCATACTGTTGGTTGCCTGAAAATGTCAAAAACATATCCACGCTTGCTTAAAGACTGACACCAGCAAGCTGCTGCTGGGCGCTTGGAGCCAAGGATCTGGATTGTGTGTTCACAATGAAGTGCAAGCTCATACAATATAAGTTTCCATCTCTGTGTGGGGCTGCAAATAATGATAATTTATAATTAATGTATTATTTTTTCAATTAACTGATTGATCTAGAGTGTCAATTAATCTGCTGATTAGTCTTGATTTATTAATTTGTCTATAAATAAAAATGGTGAATTTTTCACAATCGTAACTTCATAGAACCCTTCAAAATGTCTTATTTTGGTCCAAACACCACTCAAAAACCAAAAAGCTATCTCAATTCACCATCTCACAAAACAAAAAAATAGCAATAGCAAATCCTCACAATTAACTCTGCATTCAGACCAAAGGCGAAGCGAGCGTTTTGGGCAGCGCAATCACAGACGTGATTTCCTGTCAACACGAACGCATTCACTCGAGTTGAAAATTTTAAAAATCATGAATTTATTGCATGTTTAACAAATCTGAATCACGTAGTTATTTTGGTATCATGTTGATCCTTTTATTGCAATTAAATCCCAGCAAAATGTTTACTGTGGGTTCATACAGTGGTAGTAATCACGGGTTGTTTCTTCACATTATCGCATTGCGTGTGGCAGTAGCCCAGTGGGAAAACCACCGTGAGGAAAGAGTTGTGAGGATTAAATTCAATAATCACTATAACTGTAGATCAACTACTCTGCAAGTCATTCCAGCTCTAGACTCAATTAGTCAATAAATGTCAAAAATAATGAAAAATGACAATCTCAAGTTACAGGAGCCCAAAATATGTCTTGAAATTGCTTGTTGTAAAATGTTTAGCATCAGGACAGGTTATGTATTTTTTATTTGATTAATAACCAATATTTATTTTCTGAATTGTTATTTGGAAATCAGGTCGGCTGAGTCAGTGAAGTTCTTTATTGAAACATGCTTTTACCAGAAAGCATTTCCTGATTATATAGAAAACTACTACTACTATGAAGAGCTGCAGGTGCATGATGAAGTACACAAGTGGTGTTTGTGACCAGTAGACACAGAAGGCCAAGTCGTCACAATCAGTTGATTTGAATCTAGATTTGTATTCCTATGACTTTTTTTGTCAGCTACATTATAATTTACACATATGCCATGTATACACTTTGTGACAGTGCGTTTGCTGCTTTTTGTGAAAAATGATTTGTCTTTTCACACTTCTCTCCTTGATACAAACACGCCGCATTTCAAACACACCAGGGCGAGCTGCAGTGCAACATCCCTTCATCCGTCAAAGGGCTGCTGCTCACGGGGTGGCTGCTCACAAGTGACACAAAGCATTTTCACTCATCTGCTGACAGCTACAACACCTTTCAGAAGGTTACTACAATCATACCAGTGAGCATGTTGCTGTATGTTTGGCTCTATAACAGTCTGCCATCGTCAAAATGAAATTGGGTCTCACTTCATTTTTGTTTCTGCCACGACAAAAAACATTTCTGACAAAATTGGATTTGCACTGCTCAACAGTGGATGTTTGCAATTCTGATTTCATTTGTTTAGTACATTCGGTAGGTTTCTCACTACAACAAATACTAAATTATACTTTGGATTCAAGATCCTTCTGACTTAAAAAAGGACCAGGCTCATTGTTGCAACAAGATATTATTGTATGATACTATATCACAGAACTTGCAAATAAACATTTTATTTTATTTAATTCAATAAAAAAGGCAGAAAATTGTTTAAGAATGACAAAAAAAACCCGGTGACTTAAGAATGCTTCTTTTATCTGACAGTCCAGAACCCAAAAATATTAAGTTTATTATCATAAATGACAGCAAACAGAGCATAAATCCTCATTTTACAGAAGGTGGAGGCCGCTTCTTTGCTTGATAAATGTCTGAATTTATTAAAAGTTAGTTGTCAGTCTATTGACTGACAACTAATTTCAGCTGTAACTGCAAACCCCCAACCACTGACGTCAAATTGTATTGGGAGCTTGCTCTCTGCTTCACACAGGAACACGCGCGCGCACACACACACATACAGATCAGGGATTCATTCACTACTGACTGACATTATTAAGGAGACCTTCCTGCTGCCTGGCTTAACCTGAGGTCCTTTTAGGACTTTGTTAAGCTTAAACTCTATTAGTGGGACTTCATTTGGGCTGACCTCAAAAGCTATAGCCTCAAGGCCTAAGTACAAAAAACACAGTTAGCCTGCATGCTAACAGAGAGGGGTAGGTTTGTGTGACACAGTCACGTCTTGCCTTGTTTCAGATCTTCAAAGTTTACACCCACATATTTAATTTGTCTATTTTTTTTTTTTTTAAAGTTCCACGCCACAAAGGGCGATTCCTGCAGCCTAGTGGGACCAGAAGAGGTAATAATGGAGAGAGGGGGAGGAGAAGGGAAGGATTGTGAAAGAATAAACGTCTCTCTCTCTCTCTCTCTCACACACACACACACACACACAAAGAGCTACCATTCCTGAAGAACATGTACAATACACCACAACCCCCACACCGGCTCTTTCCTCCCACATAATACCTCACCAGGCATCTACTCTTTAAGCAACAAATCAAAATCGGTGGGCGTCATCACACTTCAGCGCAGGAGAGAAAAGAAATGCTTTTTGTTTTCTAATCCTTAAGACGACAGCATTTTCACTTGGGTCATATAAGGAGGAAACTGAAAGAAATACCATACGACAATAAACAGCTGAGTGTAATGTGATGCAGTATTTTTTCCTTACTGACTAATATTCAAAAATACTCACTTAGAAAATGAGTCACACATCACACCTACATTGGGCGGCTCTTTGCCTATTTGTTGAATTAATTCTCTAGCAACATTCATCATTTTAGATATTTTTAAAGCAAAAATGATAACAATTCATGGTTCTATCTTCTCAAACATGAATGTTTTTTGTCTTCTATGAGAATTATTTGAACACCTTTGGGTTTTAGAGCGTTAAGTCGGACAAAACAAGCTATTAAAAATGTTACCTTGGGTTCTGGGAAAATAGTCATCGGTATTTTTCATTACTTCCTGGCATTTTATTGACCAAACAACAAACCAAGCGAGACAAGAACTGACAGATTATTAATAATGAAAATAAAGTCCCTGAAAACTTAGTTTCAGAAGTATTTCTCTATGACACTCATGGCCAGGAACAAAATCTTGTGCTCATGCAGGATCCCTCCACTCATAGTACAAAGCTGATGAAGAAAAGCAGATATCCTAATTGCAGAATGATATACAAAACTTAGGCATAAGGGACAGACTAACTAGTGTCTCCTATCACAATCAAAACTGACATCCATAGTCCAAGTCCAACACCAAATCCATCTTACTACAACATTCAAAAGACAGTGTGATGGATTCAGAAATCCCTGGTGCCTTCCACACAATCAGACCTGCCCCGCAGGAACGAGCTCCGAACAGCCCTGGGCTATTTTAGATCTAGGACAGCACTATACACTTTGGGACAGCATCTGCCCCTTTCTCTGTGCCGGCTTCCTTCTCTTTTCCTTGACAGAATCATCTCATCAGTCACACACACCTCATGGGCCAGCATCCCTGGATTATGTGACAATATTGTGCCGGCCTAATGAAAAGGAAAATGTGCGCCTAAACCGTGAAATAAATACCCTGCAACATTATCCATTTATGGAGATTTCTACTGCCACTGTGGTCCTTGGTTACTAACACACATTTAAGGAAGCGCTACATTACAATAAATAGAATAACGGTTTTCCCTTGAGTGGACGCCACAGTTAGACTGATGACATTTTTAGGATATTAAAATTATTTCCTCTCCACAGGTC
The DNA here is from genome assembly GCA_029875015.1 of Lepomis gibbosus. NCBI lineage: Eukaryota > Metazoa > Chordata > Actinopteri > Centrarchiformes > Centrarchidae > Lepomis > Lepomis gibbosus. The sequence continues at coordinate 9,087 of JAPMOB010225428.1, read as the reverse complement.
TTACTAAGGATATGGAACAACTTATGTTACAATCTGTCAATTAGAGATTGTTTACATTGATCATTTTAAGTCTTAGTTCCTAGTATGAGTCATGACCATGATTTAGACAAAATGTTCTACATGCAAGAGAACCACCATTGGAATATTGTATGTGGCAAAAAATGTATTTATTCTGCAATATTTGTAAAATTTGCTAGGATACAGCTTTGTATTGATTAAAACTGTTGGATGGATGACAAATAGAGAGAATAGTTTGTCTAGACATATAGACGTTACCATGAGCCAAAGTGAAATTCATCAATTCAAAAAAGCCAGAAATTTGGCACATTGGAATTTTACTCTCATTCTCAACCACTTTAAAAAACTGCTACAAGTCTTCCTAATGGGATGTTACAGACTAACAGTAACATACAATAGCGCACATCAAGATGGAGAAATCCAAAACCCAACGATATGCATGAGAGTTCTTGCAAATGAATTTACCTCATGCTGATCGCCTCCATAGTAGCAGAGCTATTTAAAGCAGCATAATTACAAATGAAAAAAGCTGACTGTGGCATGATGCCCGTACATGGTATAAAGTGCATCCTCACACTGTGCAATCACTTAACAACCATATAAAATGACACTGCTAAATCCTTAGCCTGTTCCAGTAACTTTATGTATGTTTTAAATACAAGGCATACCTGCTGCAAACAATAAGCTCAAATTATTTACATTCCAAATTATTGAAACAGGTGCATCAATTTTATAGATTACTTACAAATTGCCACATCAACCCAATTAAGATGTGAGAGCAAACCAGGAGCTGCTGGGGAAGGCTCTAATTCTCATATGCTTTCAAGATGTCATAAACAGTTTTAAACAGTGCTTTGAAAAAATACGCTTAAATTAGACAGTGTGAATTTAGTTTTACTATGAAAAAGGCCACATTGTTGTAGAAAACTACTTGGATGAGCACTCATACAATTACCAGATTTTAATAGCCAGTGAATAAAAAAAACAAAACCCCATTCAAAATGTGAGCAACACTGGATTCATATTACTGAATAATTTCAGTTGGGGGGGGTGGACTGCTTTGTGAGCAAGGACTTGACAGTTAAACCAATTATAAACAATCAATACCTCCAAGAAATATAAACAGCAGACAGACATTATTCCCTGCAGTGGAGACAAATACAGTAAAAAAGACTAATATTCAAGTTAAAATGGTAACCAGTAACATTTACGGTCTCTTTGCACAAAACCTCTCTTCTATTGCATCAGTGGCTGCAGATTTTTCAAGCTTTTACCAGCAAGCCGTTAGCTGTACCAACTTCATAGGCCAACTGTACAGCAGGTCTGATTTTAGCAATTTGTTTGAGCCTCTGTCCAACAAATGCTGCTTAAATAATCAGTCATTATTATTAGATTATTGCTGTGGTTACAAAAATTGTCATAGTAGGAAAAGCACAGGTGTTGCTGGTCCACGGCCCTGAAACTGAAGTGGCCGAAAAGAAATCAAGCCATTGTTCATTTTATTGTTTTCGTGCTTTCTTTTCTTACTGTCACATGTCAAAATGTCTTCTGTAAAAAGACCTATTGAAATAGCATCCCTGCTGTAAGCTAGCCCTCGGTTAGATGATTGCACAGCAGGGTTTTTGGATGAGAAAATACTCTGTCCTGGTTCCATATTGTAAACAAGAAACAAATGTACAGTACTTTTTTGCAGTAGCGACATGTGATACAAGATGTGTAGACTGATGTCAAGGTGCAACTTAAAACTTAAATGTGAATTTATGTAAATAAAAAATTTAAAAAATGCCATCAGCGCCAGGTTCACCCACAAAGAACAGGCTGTGAGTGAGTGCAATACCAGCGACCACAATGTCACAAAGAAAGAAGGACTGCAACATTAGACAACAGTGTATTTTCATATCTCATGCAGCAGTGCAACCCCTGCATTTATTTCTGGTCTTTGGATTTCATCGTGGCGACTGAGTTCCATGCAAGTTGCTGCCTCATTGCATTAAGTATCCGGCATAACTAATGTATACAGTCAGGGTAATACAAGAGGACAGTGGCTACAGTATTTACTATACTTTTATTACTTTCATAGTTTAAAAGATGTCTTTTTTTAACCAAAGAAAATTACTTGATTAATGTTTCAAATCTTCTTTTGTTCAACTTTGTTCATGTCACTGCATCTCCTCACAACAAACTGGGCTTTGTAGTTCATTCCTAACTGTATCTGTGAAGTCAAACAAAACATGGAGTGTATGTTTGGTTCTACGTGCGCAGCCTACAGCGTAGTTACGCACGTAGCTATAGATTTATACTTGTGCATCGGTGCCTTTGTTGTTCTGCAGTTACACCGCCAAACGCTAGTTGGTAGTAGCGCTACAGCGTCCACTGTGTTGACTTTTACCCGACAAGCAGGCTAACTTCCGGTTTGCACTCCGCTAAATTGTATTTGTGCAGCTGTTATAGACTTTTCAAATGTTATCAATTACATTCTGATAGGGAAACGAGTCATTTCACTCAAGCTGTGATGGTCAAATATATTGACCCACCGTGTTACAGCCGCTGGTTTGGCCGCAAGTAAAATTTACTTCAAAGCACAGAAGGATTACGAGGCTACCCAGCCGACCAATCACAGTTCTTAAGCTCTACGTCGCCCCAATGGGTAGTTACATTTTTGTGGAGGTGCACGTCAGGCTACATTGTTGGCGATGGACTAGGGTACAGGGCTACGCAGAAGTATAACTCGTACTCCCAGGGAACCAGCTTCAGAGCAGATGAAGACCAGAAAAGGCCAGACACAGCTATTTGTGTTTGGAGTTGGTGGGCGGTGCCTGATCAGGCCTGTGGGACCTTGACCAATCAGAGCACAGAATGGGCTTTTAGAGAAGGGGGCCTTAAAGAGACAGGTGCTAAAACGGACAAAGTGTGAAAAAAAAGAGATGCTGAAGCAAAGGACAATGAGAAAAATAATGTGTTCTATGAACATTAAAGCTTGTGAACATTTTATAGTAGACTCCTGAAATAAAAATGAGCATATGTTCCATTTAAATAGGTGCAATGTAGAGAATTGAGACAACTCTCCACCTGTCGAATAGGGCAAAACAATTAATTGAAAAGTAATAGAAAATGAAATTCAGAGCCTATAACAGACGTAATTTCTTCACGTCAGTTATTTCGGTTATTTAATCCTGCTAATACTGTGCGTTCATGTACTTTTCCCTTGAAGCAACGCGTATGTAGGCACGTGCCTCTGCCCCGTCAAGTCCTGCCCAGCCTTCAGACCAAAGTCTGAAGCGCAGGGAGATGTTAGTTAGCGCTTACCGTCCTCAGGTTCCAGCAGTTGTTAACGGACATACTGTGACTTACATTTACTGCCAATTTTTTACTTGCTTGCTTTCAGCATCACTTTCTGCCACTCGCTCTCTCTCTCTCATTTGCTTGCCCAGTCACTCGCTATACAAAACATGTCGCACTGCAGTTAAAAGACTTAACTTCGCTGCTCTTATAACAGCACCTGTCACGTCGATGTCCTTTGATGAATGAGGAGAGGAAGCTAGCAAAGCGTGATTTAACCTTGCTCACACGGTCTGCGGGTCAAAATCATTCATTCCGCATTGATATTAAACAACTGAGTGAAAGTTTAGTGGCAGCAGCCATAATTCAGCACCAGCAATGCGCCGAAAATAGGGGAACCATGTCTCTGTAATGGCCACGTCAATATTACAGTTTAGATCATGGATTTGTGAAATCTGTGAATAAAAACCCAGCTTTAATATTTGAGCATATTTACAGTAAAAACCTTGTCAGTGAAATATGGGGGGGGAGGACTGACTAATTCCTTTCTTGACAAGTTTAATTTGTTTATTTATTAGACTAAAAATGCTAAGGGAGCTTGAATAATGTAGCAAAGTCTCTGCTCGCACACATCTACCAGCTGAAACTACTGGGGACTATCACCTCGTGGTACAAAGTGGTATGACAAAACAGGACAGGCCGGGTCTGATTGGTTAGCATGCTAGCTTTAGTACCAGTATACTGTGTACAGTCTCTGCCAAAGAATATAGAGACATCTTTGACATAACATCAGAACTGTTACTAGTAACATGTAAACTTAACTGAGGCCCCATCCACACTACTCCGTTTTAGTTTACAACACGAACACGATGATCTACACCAGCATTTTATCTGCGTTTTGGAGCTGATCGCCATTTACATTAAAACGCACGTGCCAGTGTAAACATGAGGCAGATGGTCTATTCCGTAGTTACAGAAGATTTGATGAAGGAATAAATAAATAAATACAGACGAAGCATCAGACCAGCTTTTCACCAATAAGGAGCTGGGACTGTTACTGAATGTAACACTGAATGTGGTGGTGGAAAACACACTGGGCGTTGTTGCAACGTAAACGACAACATGCACAGTACAAGTGTAGGCAAATAAGTGTTATTTGTACCATACATAATTTTTAATAAAAATATGTCAAAAACTCGGTCAGTAGCATCGTGTTTCTGCTTTGCAAGACCCAATCAGAGAGCCGAACGTGAGCGGCTGCGTCATCGTTTCTAAAGTCCTCCGTTTTGGCCTGTCATCACTAAAACGTCCTCTGGATTTTTGAAACGCAAAACGGGTTTGGCAGCAATTCCAAACTTCTCCTGTTTAGGTCTTTGTTTTCGTTTCAGTCTGGACGGGAGGTGCAAACGTAGCAGACGGTCTCTGCCTTAAGTTAAAAAACGCAGTAGCATGGATGGGACCTAAAAGACCCAAAACTGATCCGTCACGTAAGCCATCATGTTGCTCTACATGATTTGTCTGCTTTTTCGCCTGCCGATGACAGCTCCTCCATTGTCGTTCTGCACTGTGTTGTGGTAGTGCATAATACCATTCTAAAAACATAAGAAACTATAATATTGTCTGTTGTCCTGTTTAAGAATGTCAGGTACTATCCCTTAGGTTAGCACATTAGATGTGTTCATTTTGAACACTGCTACTGAACAACAAAATGAAAATAATAACCCTAACCCAGTGTGACTGATAGCTAAATGCATTACAACTGCCTCAAGGGATCAGTTCAACCTTTTATCCAAGTCCTTTGTTCCCCTTACCACTGCATACATTCACACATGTGCACACTTAGATCAATCACCAAGGAATGATGTATCCAGACAATGCCGGTCAGGAATCTGTTAAGATAAATGTCAACGGGTTCATCTTACCATATATTGAGCTTATCAGCACAGTAGGAGTAAGAGTACAATGCTACTTGAGCAAGTCTTAAATAGATAGATATCAGAACATTTAAAAATGAAGTTCACTGGTTCTTACTGTGTATGTCTTGCGAATCTTGTCTGTCAGTAATAACAGGGTTTACTCAATCTTTCATTTGAGGCAGCTGAGCTGTGAATTGAAAGCAACACACCAACTAACTGTTGCAAACACCCACCTATATCCTTGCATTCATTGGCAAACAATTCAATTACTACTATAGCACACATCTTCTCCCTAAGCTACAAAGCAGAGTATGGAGTACTCAAGTGATATTATTTGCAATCCACAAACGTAGTGTCATCAGATTACAGATGCAATGGTTAGTCAGTTAACCAATAAATAACGTTAGTTACTACATTAGTAATTATTTACTACATTAGTTGAACATTTGTGTCCTTTTCATTAAAGCTGCAATTAATGACTTCCAACATGGCATCAAACTACAAAGACAAAGGAGCAGCTGTATGTAGCATTTGTAGTTTCACGTTCTTACTGTCGGTATGCAGAGAAAAGGTCACTGACCAGGTAAGGTGAACATGAATATATCATTGATCTTACACCCTTTCTTTATAGCGGTGTATGAAGAGAATCTCCCACATTTGAATGTGCCCTTTACACTCCACAATACAAGTGGACGTGGCAATATATTAATTCAAACAAAAGACAGCTGAGGCGAGAAATGTTTCTCCAGTTTTGACTATTGTAAAATTTATTAGAAACTATAGTGATAATTAATTAATTATTAAAGTAATTTAGCAAGCAGAAGCAAAGCAAAAATTCCAAACACTCACTGGTCCCAGCTTCCTTAACGTTAGGATTTGCTACTTATCTGTTTTATATCATTGTAAATGTTTTACACTTCTGGATTGACAAAATAAGCAATATGAGCACTTCACCTTGAACGGTTAGGTTTTACAAAGTAAACAATTACTCATACATAATTAGATAGATTAATAGAAAATGTCAGTTTTCAGTTTTACAGCCCCAGTTTTAGTAATGAACTGCAATGATAAACGATTTCTATGATGACATTCAGTGGTATTCAAATATAGCCACCTCATTGTTAAACATCACTGACTTAGTCTAACCACGCAATTGTTCATATCTGCTGGTCTCAATTCATATCTGCTGGTCTCAATTAAAAATGTTGGTCATCAACTTGAGGGACTGTGGACTGCACACAAGATAGTGAATGTGAAAGCTCCCGTCTGTAAGCATTTGGTTCACAGACCTGATTACCAACTCATTAAGGGGTTCAAACCACATGTGAATGAACTGCTAGATAGACAACAGTCTGTCAGAGAACCACTGACTCTCGTAACATTAAGTGACTCCAGCTTTCTTTAGTCTGACAGTTTTACGGCCGCATTGTACAACCCACCATTCATACACATGAGACTGCGCTCAACACATGCCAAATGCCACCCACCCACCCAGCATAGCAGACAGGGGTCACCTTTGACTAAAGATGAAACTGAACTAGCAAATACTTTGAACACTGTGATGGATGTTTAGCTCAGTTTAGCGTCACTTGTTTTTTTTAAAATAACTCTGCCACGAATGTCCTGTAATTTGTGATTGAATTTCTCAAGGAAGACCATTGTCCTTGCATTTAATATGCCTTCATGCAAGGGGAAGCAATACAGCCAGATGCTTCATGATTTCACTAGTCTTCTAAAGAAGACGCCTTTATAATTTGTGGTAGAATCAATATGACTCACGTTGTTCAGCCCAGTGAAGGAAAGGATTCCTACTAGAGGTTAACCTATAATTACAAACAGCAAAAAGCTATTTATTTTTTGCATTATTCATATTCAACAAATAAAAATGAGCCACATCACTCGCTACATGGAACAGTGTACTTCGTCACATCCCTGCAAAATAATATTTGAGCTGTTCAGTTTACTTCACTGTGTTACTCTGCTGAGGGCAAGAACAGTAGCATCTCAGAAATCTCTTTAGACAGATAAGGATTTTTGAACTAAAGGGATTAGTAGTCAATGACTAAAGCAGGTAATACTACCCCCGCTAAAAAAACACGATTGCGAAGACAGTTCATTTCACTGATAATAGAAGAAGTAAATTACGCCTTTAGCATTTTTTGTAATCCTGAGGCTCCATTTGGTTTTTGTATTCTGAGTTGTAACAGTGAGTTCAGTGATACCCTGAGGCACCTCTACTAGTGCTGAAGAAAATGAATCAAGAGTTGTAATAATCAATTAATCATTTAAACTCTTTATCAAGGAAAGATGACTAACACTGGCTATGTATAATTAGATATGCTGTTTTTCTATTCTTCTATTAAATGTCTTTGTAAATCAAAATACTTTGTTTGAGACAGTCAAACATCAAAATCTCCCCAATTCTGTAGAGGGAACAATTATTGTTTAATCAAGCGTTAGCTAAAATTTAACCTCGAAAGGAACCACATGTTTATTATGAGCAAGTGAGGTATAAGTGAGGTAGGTAGATGTCGATTTGTGTGAACATTTAATGTAACGTATGCAGAATAGACGCCACACTTAATTTCAAACCGACACTCTTTGACAAGTGTCAAAACACACCGTAGATGCCGTACAAAACAAATTAGTGCCACTCCAAAAATACAACTGTTTTTGCTCATGATGGTGACTATAGCCTGGAGGATACAGCCCCCATTGCGCAGGCATTTGTATTTACCACCACTTCTGAGTATGGCATGCACTGGCAATCCACTGCATTCCTGCGATAGCGAGTAATGCCAAAACAGCCATGGTTGGACAAAAATGGTCACACTCAAACAAGCTTAAGACACCATTTTGAAAATCCACCGAATTCTAGATAACAACTCCGCGATGCCATCTTGCCAATTATCGCCAGATTGGCCACCGTTAGCATGACTACAGAACCATTCAGAAGCATACATCCGAGAATCTATGCTGTTCACATAATACTAACGTTAGCTTAGCTTGCCCGCTAGCCTAAAAGACAACAGCTAACCGTAGCATCCCTGCATCCTTCGGCACACGCTACTCAAATAGCTAACGTTAATTAGCAAGCTAGCTGGGCAGAGATTAGCAAATGATAAAGAAAATAACATCCACACTAGGTCAGACCGGACCGCACGGGGATACCAGCTGCTAATTTTACCACCGGCCGCAAACCACTACCGTTAAAACCCATGACGATGTGACAACTAGCTAGTATCAGTTAGATTCCGCTATGTGAGCTAGCCCGTTTAGCTTAGCTTGCTAGTTCCTCCACTATAGCCACCGCGGAGGACAATTGAACGGATACGGAGGGAAAAAAAGACAAAAAAACCGAACAACGAACAACTAGCAAGTCGACACATGGACACTCCTGCCCTCCTTAATAAACAGCGGAAGAGACTTACCAAAGTCACTCTGTCAAACAAGAAAAGATTCTCCCGTGTGCGTACGTGCTTTCTCCCGTGTGTCTGCTCTGCCTCAGGTCGGTGCGGACTGGCTCTGCTACAACAACGTTTTGTCGGGCCAGTGGCGCAGGGAAGACAGCTTTCACCCGAAGAGACGGTCACAGTGTGTGGGGGATGGGGATGCACTGCCGGGAGGGAGAGAGGAAGGGAGGGATGCAGGGATGCAAGGAAGGAGAGAGGAGGGGGCAACCGATAACATAACAGGCTTTAATAATAGCCACATTCAGGCTTAAATACCCACCAACTCATCATAATAATATGTAGATCAGTATGTTTCGGACCGCACAAGAAAAACAGTAAATGCGCGACGAAATGACTTTAGTTTCTGTTGTTAATTTTGACTGATATTAATATGGAGCATTTTATTTTAAGCGTTAGTGCAA